>CAUYSK010031240.1:0-27219 GCA_963575035.1 Avahi laniger
GAGCGCCCCGGGGACCTTCCCAACCAGGGCTGCTCCGGGGGAGTGGAGGGAACGGAGAGCGCCGTGCGCCCCCGCGGTCCGCGCGGCGTCCCTGCGCTCGCCCGGCGGGGCGAGAGGCGGAAGGGTCGGTGCCAGGGCGAGGGCGCACAGCACGGCGGACGCGAGAGGCACGCAGGGCGGCCTCACCTGCGCCGTGGGAGCGCCTCGCAGGCTCGCTCCCTGCGTCCCGGCGCGGTGCTCAGCTTCTCCGGCCTTTGACAAGTAGGCCACGTGCAGGGGTTCGGAGAAGCGCCAAGGGAGCTTCAGGACCGCTTCCTCCTCGGTCCATCGTCCCCGCTCCTCCCTGGGCTCTTCCTCCAGCGCACAGCCCATGACGGTCCTGTCTTCTCTTCCAGTCCTTTCTTCTCTGGCGTCAATTTTATGATGACACATTCCGAGTGTGTCACGGGCACCCAGCTCCTGCCCGTTTCTCTGAGGCCCCTGCTCCACCACTGACAGCCACTTGCACATGACCTGGAGTTCTCCAGAAGTATTTGAACATGTGATGTGACCTACAGTACATACATGTTATCTGGATCACGTTACCCACGGTTTATGTGTTCATGTTACAATTACATCTTGGGCAAGAAAATAAAGGGCTGTGTAAAAATGCACCGCCCGGATGCTTTTGTACAGCGCCAGTGTAGAACGACCTGTAATATTTCAGAATATCAACTGACCGACTTAAATGCCTAGGATTGATGATGGAATCATTTCTTCCCTAAAGTTTAGGTGGCTTTGTGTTTGTTTTCTTTTTACATGCTCTAATATTTAAAGGAGCTCAGCGAGATACAAGCGAATACCGAAAAATGTTCTGCTTTTATTTATTCAATCTGTCTGTCCATCCCTTTATCTACCTGCAACTCCAAAGCGTGGAAGACTACTTGATATTGTCTCACAGGTAACTGAGGCTCTCTTCATTCTTTGCTCAGCCTTCCTTCTCTTTGTGTCTCAGTTTGCATAGTTTCTACTGCTATGTCTTCAAGTTTTTATTTTTTATTCTTCAGTGTCTCATCTGCTGCTAAATCTAGCCAGTGAAGTTTTCATTATGTTTCAGCTCTAGAAGTTTCATTTGATTCTTTTACTATGGTTGCCATTTCTCTCTCTATTACATTGCTTTTAAGGTTTCGGACATATTTATAATAGCTGTTTTGAAGTTCTTGCATATAAATTCCATCATCTCTATCACTTCTGGTCTGTTTCCATTGACTTATTTTTATCCTGGTTATGGATCATATGTTCCTGCCTTGAATATCTAGTATTTTTGACTGGATGTTGGACACTTCATTCATTGTTAAGTGTCTGGATTTTGTTTTCTTCCATTGAAGCTTTTTGTTTTGCTTTTCTGCAGGTAGTTAAATTAGTTATGGAGCCCCCTACTGCTTTAGAGTCTTGTTTTTATGATTTGATAAGATAAAGATTAAGATAAGCTTTGTTAACGTAAGATTAAAAGTCTAGAGTAGTTCTTTCTCTAAAGCTAGTTTAGCCCTACTCTCAAGGTATGGCCCTTGTGGGGTGTCTATGGAATATCTCAAGGATTCATCAAGGTCTTTCCACCCTGATTGGTTAGAACTTGAATCCTGTGGGAGTTCTGGGAATTGCTGAGATTATATCTCTCACTCTATGTGTGTGTAGCTTAGCTTCTCTTAATAGCTATTCACTTTATGGTATCCCTATGGAAATTCCTAGAGCTTTTTCTGTGTACAGCATCCCTCTCAACAGTACTCTACGCAGCAAATTCCAGCTGCCGGAGCCTCCCAAACTTCTATCTCAGTCTCCTCAACTTAACGAGAGTATTGCATTTTGCTTGGGTACCACTTCCTTGCACTATGATCCAAAAACTGCCTGGAGAAAGGCTGGCAATGATAAGAATCACTTCGTTTATTTCCTTTCCCTTAAGGATTATAATACTGTGCTGTCCTTTGTCTAATGTCTGAAAATAGTTGTTTCTTTTATTTTTTCCAGTTTTCTAATAGTTTTAAACAGGAGGGCAGTATAGTTACTACATCATGATTGTAAGTAGAATCTCCCTAGATAATCTATTTAGTTATTTATTTATTTTTCAAAAATTTTTTAGAGATGGGGGTCTTGCTATGTTGCCCAGGCTGGTCTCAAACTCCTGAGCTCAAGCTATCCTTCCACCCCAGCCCCCCAGGTAGCTGGGACTACAGGTGTAAGCCACTGTGCCCAGCTGGATAATTTTTAAACACAGCTTTATTAAGATTTAAATCACTAATTCATCCACTTAAAGTGTATAATTCAATGGTTTTTAGTTTATTTTCAAATATGTGCGACCATCGCCCCAGTCAGTTTTAGAACACTTTTATCACCTTAAAAAGAAACCCTATAGACTTTAAATACTAACACTTTACCCCTCATCTTCCCTCCTGACCTAAGCAACCACTAACCCATTTTATAGCTCTATAGCTTTGCTTGTTCTGGACATTCCGAATGAACGGAATCATATTGTATATGGTCTTTTGTGACTGGCTTTTTTCAATTAGCGTAATGTTTCCATAGTTAATCCATGTTGGCACATTTATCGGTACTTCATTCCTTTTCATGGCTGAATAATATCTCATTATTTGCATATACTACATTTTATTTATCTATTCATGGATTTTTTTTGAAATTCTAATTGAGTTTTTTCTCCCAGTGTTTTTTCCTTGTTGCCTTATCTTCCTTCAAACGGGCATGAGGCTTTCGGCTCATTTCCTCAGAGGGGTCATTTTGGCAGGACAGAAAACAGAGGGAGGCTTCAAGAAAGAATTCCCTGTCTTTGCTTCTGAAAACTCACTAAACAGAACAGGGTTTGAGAGAGAGGGCGCTGTACCCTGGACTAGAGGAAATGCGCTGGGAAGACGTCTCCCAGGAGAGGAGAGGCTTTCCCCGGGGCGTGAGACCACGGCGTCGGGATTCCAACCTTCCCAAAGGTTCCAGTCCCCATTCCTGGCACAGAAGCCTCAAAGAGCTGCCAGACCAAAAGGGACCACGTGTCTTAGTGGTGGACTGTGTGGGCAGATGACAGAACAAGGTGCTTCGGTGCTTTGCGCCGTGTAGGAGCCTGGAAGGTTGGTGCAGCCTGAGGCAGAGCCCTGAGAATGATCGAGATCGAATTTCCTAATAGTTCTGTGAGGTGGGAAACTCAGAATGGAGATTAAACTGATTTATAGAAACTAATGACATGTTGATTCTTACATGCCTGATTTTGCGGCCTGAGAGTACACTCATTATGTGAGTTTACTAAAATCAAGAATATCACACAAACTTCATACAAATAAAATGTGACTCAGAGGGACATCCTACTTAGAAAAATGTTTTATATGTTGTGTCACGCCTGTGAGTTTTCAAAATGCAAAGTTTCTGAGTGACCCCTTTCCTGTTAAGCAAGAGAGCTTTATTATGCAACATGATAATCCTTTTTCCCAAAAAAAACTTGTAGCAAAGTTTAAATTTTGGTGAAACATAATGCTTTTAATTTTATAGTTCAGACTGAGCTGATGAACAAATTATCTCACAGCCACAGAAAAAGAAATACATTTGGTAAAACATTGGAGACAAATTAAGAAAAAGTAAATAGGGTTCCCCAGTTATTTATACCAACGGAGCATGACTCAGTCGGTATATACATACCAGACTGGCTGGTCAAAGCCACAGCCGCGAGTGCCTGGGAGTGCCGGCTCCCACGCCAGCCTCGGCCAAGGACAGGAGGGTGCCGGATACAATGATCTGAACATTAACCTGAATCAGTTTAATTTAACACTTAAACTCTTCTTGCTTGCAATTTTAGTGGTGTCATAGGAACGGACTAGTTCTTCCTGAGTGACCACAGCTTGTTCTGCTTGAGAAAACGCATACCCATCTGGAAGACCAAAGCACAGAGGAATCCGTTAGGAGCACGAATGTCTGGTGAACATTCTGGTGGCAGAAACTGAGACTGCAAATGGACTGGGACACACCCACCGGCCATGTCAGCCAGGCCAGTGACTAGGGCAGGGCAGGTGGCAGATACGACGAGGGCGCGGTGATGCAGTGGTCTGTATACCCGGCTGTGTTGGAACTACCCGGGGGATATGTTTAGACGTTGCCACGCTGGGTCCACAGTTGCTCTGTGGGGAGCGGAGGCCAGCGTGTGCTTCCTACAGCCCTCCCCAGGATGCTGATGTGCATCATGACCTTCGTGAAAACAGCTTGCTTTGTGGGCCGGGCGCGGTGGCTCACGCCTGTAATCGTAGCACTCTGGGAGGCCGAGGCGGGCGGATTGTTTGAGCTCAGGAGTTCAAGACCAGCCTGAGCAAGAGCGAGACCCAGTCTCTACTAAAAATAGAAAGAAATTAATTGGACAAATAAAACTATATAGAAAAAATTAGCTGGGCATGGTGGCGCATGCCTGTAGTCCCAGCTACTCGGGAGGCTGAGGCAGGAGGATTGCTCGAGCCCAGGAGTTTGAGGTTGCTGTGAGCTAGGCTGACGCCATGGCACTCTAGCCCGGGCAACAGAGCCAGACTCTGTCTCAAAAAAAAAAAAAACAAAAAAAAAACAGCTTGCTTTGTGAACGCACTTGCTTTAGGCCAAGCACATTAATTTCTCCAATCTAACTGAGTTCTTTTTCCATACAAGAACTACCTAATTTTTTTTAAAAAACTAGATAATACAGATAGTTTCCACCTATTTTTTATAATTGTAGTAAAATACACATAAATTTTATCATCTTAACCATTTCTTTTTTTTTTTATTGAGACAGAGTCTCACTCGCTTGCCTGGGGTGAGTGTCGTGGCATCAGCCTAGCTCACAGCAACCTCAAACTCCTGGGCTAAAGCGATCCTTCTGCCTTAGCCTCCCGAGTAGCTGGGACTACAGGCATGTGCCACCATGCCCGGCTAATTTTTTTCTATATATATTTTTAGCTGTCCAATTAATTTCTTCCTATTTTTTGGTAGAGATGGGGTCTCGCTCTTGCTCAGGCTGGTCTCGAACTCCTGAGCTCAGAACGATCCACCCGCCTCGGCCTCCCAGAGTGCTAGGATTACAGGCGTGAGCCACCGCGCCCCGCCTATCTTAACCATTTCTAAGTGTGGTTGAGTGGCTTTATGTACATTGACACTCTCGTGCAACCATCACCACCGTCCATCTCCAGAACTCTTGCATCTTGCAAAAGTGAAACTCTGCACCCGTTAAACTAACGCTAACGTTCCATTCCTCCCTCCTCCCGCCCCCTGGCAACCACCCTTCTGCTTTCTGTCTCTGTGAATTGGACTGCTCCAGGGATCTCATATACGTGGAATCGTACATATTTGTCCTTTTGTGTCTTGCTTATTTCCCTTGGCATAATATCCCCAAGTAGAATGACCTGCATTTAATTGCTCGTCTTTCTTGTGGGCAGATGGGGTTTCATGTCATGACCCTCCTTACAGTGTATTACTTACGGGGGGCACTCAGATCAACGGAAGAGCTCTGGAAGACAACCTCGCAGGGCTGCTTCACCGGGGACCTTTGGAGAGTTGCTGCCTTCACCCTGTGAGTAAAGCAAATCCAGCCTGGCTTTAGTTCATTGCAACAGATCTCAAATGAGTTTATTGGGAAAAAAATCAAGTTACGAGGTGAAGGTAAAAAACTGTACTCACGTTTTGGAGAATGTCCATGTATTGAAAATAAAATAGGCATTATCAGGACTCTCTGGCAAGGTGCTGCTCCTAAAACAGTGTTTTGCTACAAGCATTTGTTAGATACAGCTCTCCGGACGTCCTTTCCAAATAGTGGGACTGAACGGTGAGTGTCCTGTTAGCCCTCTGGCTTCCCAGACCACCTTGGAGTTTACTGAGCGTATCTTAAACACCTCTGTCCCAACTTCTTTCCTGATGGCAGAGTGCGATAAACCACCCCGGTTAAAGTCCTGGCAGTGTGTGTCAGGAAAGGTCGGCCGTAGGCATGCGGGGACCTCCTTCTGCAGCTCCCAAAGCCCACCACAGTGGAAATCCAAGTGTGGGACTTTCTGAATTCCAAACAGTGGGGTCATTTGATGAGCTTGCCCCCTCCAAGGCTGCCACTGCTGTGGGTATACTTAAGGAAGTTCATGCTTTTTTTTTTCCCCCTATAAGATGAAAGATGGGTTTAAAAAAAAAAAATACCCATGTAGGTTAGCCTGTTCTGTTTTCTCACTTCTTGGATGTCACCAGGCCATGGAAGCCTTCTGCTGTGTCAGATTTGCCACTGGCATTTCCAGGGATTTGAGGGGCTCAGAAGTTGTGTGACAAATTGCAGCTATCTTCAGAAAACACAACGGCACCCCCACACCATGGCCTCCTGCAGGAGAAGGGTCTCCCCTAAAGCCAGCTTCCCCTAGGGTTAGGGTTAGGGTTAGGGTTAGGGTTAGGGGTTAGGATTAGGGTTAGGGTTAGGGTTAGGGTTCCTGCTCCTGACGCTGGCCCCCTGACCCCCAGAGCCCCCGCCTCTTGCCAAGCTGGAAAGCTGCCCTTCCTGCTTAGGGGAAGGTTTCTAGGGACTGTCTAAAGAAGAGAGAGAAGAACTGAAATCTTTCATAGTAGTTAAAACAATCAAATTAGGATTTTACTTGTGCTCGTACATCTAGGAGCTGAAGTGTGTTTGGCTCTGGACTTTCTAGAATTTATTTATCCATTTACATTTCCTTTTTTCTCTCTTTCTCTCTCACTCAGTCTCTCTCTTTGCCACAGATAAAACATGTACATGATTCAAAACTTTAAAAAGAAAATAAATAAGGGTAGAATGCTAACACTCTACCTGCATGCCTCCTGTCTGTCTGGGCCCGCCCTTGCATTTCTCACTGGTGATCACTAGCATTAGTTTCTTGGGTGATTTTGCAGAGGTGCTTTATAAGTAAAGGTAATTATGTAATCTTATTATCCCCATCCTTTGCACAAAAAGGCACATATTGTACATGGCATCTGCATTTGATTCTTTCTGTTCATACACCTTAGGGACATTTCCATCTCAGTGCACAGACAGCTTCCTCGTTCCTCTTTATGGCTGGTTATGCCACAGAGGTATGGTTGTCCCTAAATGTTTGCTATTCCAAATAGGCCGCAATCCTTAACATTGGGATATATGCAAGTATACGGGGGGTAAGGATGGGGGAAATTCCCAGAAAAGGGATTGCTGAGCCACAGGTTATATATGCTGCTGTGTTTCTGATAAATAGTGAAATAGCACCAAGTTAACTACCATAAGTCTTTCTTTTCCAACATCTTCCCCAGCCAAGAGTTGCCAACTATGATAAATGAAAAATGTCTTTCCCATGTACTTATCATTGCCATTTTTATTATTATTGAGGTTGACAATATTTTCATATGTTTAAGAGCCATTTGTATTTCCTTTTCTATGAACTGTTTATACTTTATCAATCTTTCTATTGCTTGCTGGTCTTTCTCTTGGTGATTTCTGGAAACACTTTGTCTATTTGGAGGTTAGCCCTTTGTTATGTGAGCTTTTGGGGGTGCTTTTATATTGTATTTATATTTTTGTTTTGGTTTCTTCTATTGTGGTTCATTTTTTTTAAGAGACAGGGTCTCCCTACGTTGCCTAGGCTAGCCCTGGACCCCTGGGCTCAAGCTGCAGCTTCCTGCGTAGTTAGGACAACAGGTGCATACCACCACGCCAAGCTATGAGGCTCGTGTATATGATAGAAAAGTAAATGTGATGAATTTTGACAAAGGTATTTACTGCATACCTATTTCCCAAGTCGAGATATAGAATATTTTCTTTTTGTCCAAAATCTTTCTCTTGAAACTTTCTAGTCAAAGCCTTAATGGGTAACCATTGTTCTGAATGGTATCACTAATGATTAGTTTTGACTGTTTTAAAATTCATATGAGTGGAATGATACAATATAGTATGTGTTTTTGAGATTCACTCATGTTTTATGTCAATCAAGAGTTCATTGTTGTTTTGTTTTTAGTAACACTCCATGGTACAAATATACTTTATTTGCATTATCCATTCCCATGCTGATGGAAAATCAGGTTATTTCCAGTTATGGGCTGTTACAAATAAAACTTCCAACAATACACAAGTCTTTTGTGCACATATATTAACATTTTCTTGTGTAAATACCCAAAAATGGAACGCAGGACAGGTCACAGGACAGGTGTATGTTTAAACCGATTAGAAATGGATACTGGTGCAAACTGATCCTGAGAGTTCTGACAGCTCTGCGTTCCCCCCAGCACCTGGTACTGTCGGACCGGGTACTTAGCAGGTGTCAAACACGTGGATGCTGACTGGTGGCCCCACTCATTGGCACTCACAACTCTGCTGTTTCCTAAACATCGTTAAGTGTGCATTTGGCCCTCTTTAATTGGGCCACGTCGTCAGTTGCTTTTGACTCTTTGGTGCCTAACACAGTGTTCAAAATGTAGCAGGATTTTAGTATAGTCCATAGGTTGATTCTTCTCCTCATAATCCCTATATAAATATGCCAAATTTGGAGACAGCCCACTCAAAACTCAAGGTTATGCCCAGGCCTCACATGCCAGCCCGGCACAGAAGCCTGCTGTCGTTACTGAGAAGGAGCAAGGTGCTTCTACTTAGAAGGCTATCCAGGCCGTGTCAGACAACTGGAATTTGTCTATCTCTAGGGATAGTTTGGGGACAGAGATTAAAATTGTTATTACGCATTTAATTCCTATAAACCTCCTGACATTTCTAGCATGTGGCTTGTTCTCTCGTTGCTACCACATAAGGAGCAGCGGGAACAGGCAGCAACTTCGAGAGCAAAAAGTGTCGTTTTTCCCTTGCTCCCGGGCAGTGGGGGAGGGGAGCCTGGTCCTCTCCTCCGGGACCCACGGCCTCACGCAGGGCAGGGGACAGAGCGAGGACTCTTCCCCCGCACATTCAGACCTCTGTGCAAAAGTCTGCAGAGGGAAGTGGCAGCCTCTGTGGCCCAAAATAGATATGCACGTCTGTCCACCAGCCGCCAGAGGTTGCGATAACGCCGTATGCGTAGGCCTCGCACACCTTCTGTGAGAATCGTGGTAAGGGACGCTTTCTTTAAAAAATATTTGAGGTGAAATGAATACATTATTTTTCAAAATGAGGCATTAAAAGAAAACCTTTTGCAATAACCAGACATAGGGAGGGAAAGCCAATGCAGATGTCAAAGGAGTTGTGTGTGCCCGGGTGGGGGACAGAGGGCAGGACACTGCTGGCTGTGGGAGGACCCACCCGTCTTGGGGAGAGGAGAGACCCGGGGAGCTGAGGAGTGGGGGAGACGTGACTAGTCTACACCAGCAAAGGCGCTGGCACCGGAGGCCGGTGAAGAGGCGACCGCAGTAACCCGGGGGGCGGGGCGCTGCGCCGGTAACACCGTGGAATCCCTGAGCTGTGGTCTTCCCAATTTACTCTGAAGGTGGGATGTGCAGATTTTCTGAACAAAGGCGCCGCCACCCGGGAGGGGCAGCCCTGGGGAGCTGCGCGGGGAGCAGGGGCCGCGCTGCCAGGCCCGGGACGGTCAAGGTGCCTTTGACGCGTGCCTAACAGCCCCGGGAATCACGGCGAGTGCGGAAGGGTCTGGGAGGGGAAGGTGGGAAAAGGACAAGAGTTCGTAACAACAATCGGGATAGACAAAAAGGAACGAAGGCCTCACCTGCTTTCAGACACTCTAGAAAGATCGAATTTTGTAAGCTTGCCTCTTTCCAGCTCCCGAACCTCCTCTAGAAAAGTCTTGTCGTAGGTATTTCGAATCCTGTACCAAGCGGGAAAGACAAAAAGAACATTAACACATGAGCTTTACATGCTGTAATGACTCCTTGCTCCCGGCTTACGTGACAGCTGGGCGTCCTTGGGCTGTAGGCCACACGGTGGAAGGCAACGCAACGCGCCCTCCTCGCTGTGCGGCCCAGGCACTCTCCCTGGGAGCCGAGATTGCTCGCCGGGCGGCGCACGTGAGCAGCCGGCTGTATCAAGCACCGCGGCCTGGCCCAGCAAGCCTCCTCGTGCAGCTGGGTGTGTGTCTCGGCTGCAGGAGGCCCTGGCTCCAGAGGGTAGGCCCGCCCGACCCCAGCCAGACAGGTGTAGTTGAAGATTCATGGGACTGAGACATGATTCCATGTGGCTTTTTCTACCATCGTCACTGTTTGGGAATCTCGATGCATAAGTTCAGCTTCCTCTGCGTGCTGACTCTTGTCCTTACTTCAATCGGAGAGCCCTGGGGCTAGTGGTGCCATTTATGGCAATTTCAATGGCAGAGTGGGCTCTCGGCGTGTCAGGTGTCAGGCTTGCAGACTCCTGACTTGAAACATACAAGGCGACCCAGATGGATGCTCACCCTGGCACTGGCGTCTAAATCTACACCCAGGCATTCATCATTCATCCACTCATGCATTCTGTAAATATATTTCTTGAGCTGCCATTAGGCGCCAAAGCAAAAACAGACATCTCTACTTTCATAAAGCTTCCAACACACAGGGGGAGGCAGACGACAGATAAGCAGACAAGTGAGCAAGGCCAGAGGGGACGGGTGACGTGGAGGGGACCCACAGGGTCCTGTGACAGCACAAGGCAGAGGCAGGGGCTTGTCGAGGCTAGCATCATAGGGCTGCTCTGAGGAAGCGGACTGGAGCTGGGGTCTAAAGTCGGGTGGTAGGCAGGCACTAGGAGACGGTGGGGCAGAGCATCCAGGCAGAGGGTGATGCCATGCACCTCAAAATAACATTGCAGCCGGGCGGTGGCTCACGCCTGGAATCCTAGCTCTCTGGGAGGCCAAGGCAGGCGGATTATTTGAGCTCAGGAGTTTGAGACCAGCCTGAGCAAGAACGAGACCCCGTCTCTACTAAAATTAGAAAGAAATTAATTGGACAACTAAAAATATACAGAAAAAAATTAGCCGGGCATGGTGGCACATGCCTGTAGTCCCAGCTACTTGGGAGGCTGAGGCAGGAGGATCGCTCGAGCCTAGGAGTTTGAGGTTGCTGTGAGCTAGGATGACGCCATGGGACTCTAGCCCTGGCAACACAGTGAGACTCTGTCTCAAAAAATAAATAAATAAATAAATAAATAATAAAAAAAAATAACATTGTGAAGAAAATGAACTGGTGGCTGGGTGCAGGGGGGCTCATGCCTGTAATCCTACCACTTTGGGAGGCTGAGGTGAGAGGATCACTTGAGCCCAGGAGTTTGAGGTTGCAGTGAGCTATGATGATGCCACTGCACTCCAGCCTGGGTGACAGAGCAAGACCCTGTCTCAAAAAAAAAAAAAAAAAAAAGAGCAAACCTAAATGCTAATGTACAACTGAAGAAAAACACTTCTGTGTATTTAGTGTATCTAAGGGGTATGCTTTGATTAAAAGAATTTTCTAAGCTGCTACCCAGAAAAGTAAGCTATCATCCCCTCCCCCTCCATCAGCAATTAATATTTTAACTTATGGCCTGTGATGTCTCTCTTTTTGCACTGTATTTATCTTTTGCAGTCCTCTCTGGCTAAAGTAAAACAATGAGCAAATATATAAACATAAACAAATATAAACATAAACAAATTAACTGTTTACCATTACCAAGCTCTTCTCGCAATTGATCACAAGGTTTACCTACCATCAAGACTTATTAGGGAATTACAGACGGGAAGTATTTTCACAAAACAAAAAGGAAGGAAAATCGGCTAGCCAAAAATGGTTTAGGTCTTGGGGAAAAAAAGCCAGACTTTATTTTAAAGGTTCCAAAGTTCGTAATTACTCATCATGAAAAAGCTCTGATTGGTGTATGTTCATCTCAGGGCACTTTTGGACATCACAACCCAAAGAAAGGTCAAGAATAACAAAGGAGAACATTTTGTAGAGCAGCTGAAGTAGAGGCACAGGGCATGTTTGCAGTTTATCTAAAATGAGCAGTTTTTGTGTTATGGAAAGAAAGCTATAGAGAGAGTACAGACATCTAACACCAATACACATTTTAATATGGGAAACTGTGCTCTGGTTTATTTTAAATTGGGAGCCTTCTACATGTCCTAGGTCAACAGAAGCTCTGATCCCCCACGGCCCCAGCTCTGCGGCCAGCAATGCTCTGGTGCTGAGTAAAGGCCTTTCTGGCTGTGCACCCAGATTGAAGGTGCCAAATAACGGAAAACAGCTTGTTTGGGGATGTTTTGGCTATGATTGTTTTTAATGAACAAAATTTCATATCTAGTAATGCAAAACTGAGTTCATAGCTGTTCTTTAAATTAGAAAGTGTTTCTCCCCAAATGGCAAAAGTTATCAAATAGAGAAACAATTTTATCTTAGGACAGAAGTGTTTACATTTCAAAGAGGGATGAGACCTGGAGCCATGAAGATAGTCCAGGAATTGTAACCTTAGAGACAAGTGTTTCATCTCACCCCTGGAGACATATTTACCTTCCAACGGGGACAAACCCAGGATGCTTCTTCCTTCATTTCCCAAGGAGATTTTTTCTTTTTTACATTAGGAAGCAAAGTTTCCCTCCTTTCCCAGGAAGGGAGAGGGGACAGCTGTCATTCTCCAACACAGACTGCCAGGTTCATATTTTTTGAGTTCCTCTCCTGCAGTGCAATCTTGGCGCCTGCAGGCCTGTCTGTCCATTCCTCATTCTGTCCCCCAAGAAGGGGGAGAGGTTGGGGTGAGGGGAACCATTGTGACTGTTGCCCTGGGTAATAAGTCTATCTCTGCCTCTGAAACCTCATGTCTACCTTCAGGATAATACAGGTAAACATAGATATTACGAATTTATCAGTACTTTCACCCCATCTCCCATTGCTAACTTTGGTTGACAAATTAATACCGGCATGAAAAGTTCTTCAAAAGGCTTTTTAAACTCTTAGGCAAGACAATTCTCGAGAGTGGAATGAATGAAAAGACCGTGCACATGTGCACAAGCAAACACACACACACACACACACACACACACACACACAGGAGAGGGAGGAGGAGGGGAGAAAGGTAGGGGAAAAGAGGAGAACAAGAAAGAAAATCTGATGTATTTGTTGGGAAACTTTGGGAAAGATTCAGTTCTCCACTTTGTAGTCTACAGGTAATTATGTTTGCCCTGATATGTAGAGAGATTAGGGAACAATTGGACATTGAAAAGCAAAATTAATATTATCCCTTCCAGCATATGTCCTTCTCTGTTCATTAACTACTTTGAAATTTATAATATATTAGAGCTTTGTTGTTTGTTACAGAATATGTACTATAAATATCATTATAAATTATTTTTAATTTTAAAAACATAATTTCATAGGTACTTTACCTTTAATTTTAGAGATTTCAGAAATTTCTAACACCTTAATTTAAAGTTGTGTTGGATTTGGTAAAAAAAATAATTGTGATTTTCTAATCTAATATGTAAATATTTTGGAAGAACTATATTTGAGAAATTCTTACTCCAAATTTTTTGAAAAAGTAAGAATGTTTTTCTATTGAATATCTTCCTCCTATTGCTTATTTTATCGTCAGTTTTTAATCTGAGATTCTCTGGCATCAGGTTTTGGCTCCTATAAAGTAGATAAAAGTTATACAAGTCATGCTTTTATAGAATAAAGAAATGGACCTGTTTTCAGAAAAAAATCATGAACTATATAATATTACCATCAAATTTTATATACCCTTCCATGCATTTTGATTCTGTATTTTTTCCTCTCTAAATAGATTGTTGGCAAATCTTCAATGGCAAAAAGCAGAAGACATTTAATTCCTTTGAAACTCCCATGACATTTAATTTTCATAAAGTGGCACTCAGTTTAATTTGAAAGACATATAATTGGAAATGAGTAGATAAACGCGACAATATATTTTTTGGTTGCCACTTCGTTTTTCAACTTACGATTTCCATATTACATTTTGAATCAGGCACGTAATGGGGACTATGAAAAAACCCAGCCAGAAGTGTGGACAAGCCAGGACCATCTCACCCTACAAAAAAACAGAAATAAAGAGTATTTAAAGAAGAATCGTTCAGTTTATCAACATAGAATATCAGCGCAGCTGTCAGTTTCCTCCCTTCCACCAAAATGCCAGAAAAGACATGGAGGCAGTCTTGAAAACTGAACTTCTAAATCAACATGGGCGCATGAAATCTAAATGTAGTACAGATGTCCCCTGGTATCTAGCTCTGCACTGCCTGCAGACACCAAAATCCCCCAGTGCTAAAGTCCCTTGTATAAAATGGAGCAGTATTTGCATATAACTTACACTCATCCTCTCATAAACTTCAAACCCTTTCCAGATTACTTATAATACTTAATGCAATGCCTACACATCACTTCATTTGTGTGGATTCAACATAGTGCTTGCTGTGTGGCAAATTCAAGTTTTGTTTTTGGAAATTTATGGAATTTTTTTTCCAAATATTTTTGATCTGCAGTTTGTTGAGTCCATGAAAGTGGAACCCACAGATATGGAGCGCTGACTGTATTAGCTATCTTAATTTAATAGTATAATCTATAAATAACCAACCAAATAAATATTTTGATCAAATGGTTTTTACTTCAGGAATGCAAGGATGGTTCAATATTGCATCACTTAGCAATACAACTTTAACTGGAGACATTGTGTTCAAAACAAGTATGCCATAATATTCTCCTGAGATAATTCACTCTTCCCTTGGCCTAGCAGATTAGTTGGTGGCTAGCTGATCATTTTAGTTCCATCAGGGACTGTACTGATTTGAGACTAGGGAAGGCTCCCTCTAACTCTAGACTGCCTTTAATATTTGTCCCTTCAGTCTGCTCAATGCTCAATACTCTGCTGTGCTATCCGGAGGGTTTCTTCTGATGTTTCAGCTTCCTACCTCATGCTGTTCCAGAATTTGCCAAATGAACTGAGGGGAAAACAGGCTGAGTACCTGAGGTCCCCCAATTATCTGCCAAAACTCCACATGGTCTCTGTCTCTGCCAGTTTTGTTAAGTTGTATTTTTTTGTGGAATTTTTCTATTTATACAAATTTACTAATTTGTTATGGAAAGTTATTTGTAATGCCCTTTCATTATATTTTTGATGTTTGTGTTATTTTGGGTTAGCCAAGAAGAAGACACCAAGACAGGTTCACATGAACAAGAGATTCACTAGGGGAGGGAGTAGGAGAAGGCAGGGAAAGCCTTCAGATCATGTTGCTGGTCTGACACCTATGCAAAGAGAGAGGGACGGAAGAAGGCTCAAGTAGGAGGAATCCTGCATTGCAGCACAGTGCCAAGATACGTTTGGCTAGTCTGATGGGGCGTCCTCAGTCAAAGTCGCCCACTGGAGGAGAAGTCTGTATCCCTAGAAAAGACCTGCCTTAGTGATCCATGCTCAGTCCTTGCCTAGAGCAGCCTCCCTGTGAGCGCAGGGGAGAGTCCAGAGGGGCTGAAACTGTGGCAAGTAGCCAGTGATGCTCCTCAGGGCTGCCACAGTGTCTGCTGTTGTTAATGGTGTTTATTCTCTTCCTTTTTTTTCTTAATAATCTTGCTAGGGGTTTATCAGTTTTATTAGACTTTTCAAAGAACCAACTGTGGTCTTTGTTGATTTTCCCCACTGCGAAACTGTTTCCTATTTCATTGCTCTCTTATTATTTCCTTTTTCTGATTTTCTTACATTTGCTTCTCTGTTATTTTTCTAGTGTTTTGAGCTGGAAGCTTAAGTCATAGATTTTTTTCAGCCTTTCTTCTTTTCTAACACATGCATTTAAGGCCATAATTTTTCCTGTGAGAAATGACTCAGCTGGACACCACGAGTTGACTATGTGTTTTCATTTACATAACCCCCACTTGGCTCTTTGTTAAAGGTACCTCAGTGTTTGTTCTTTGGTAATTTAAGTTTGCATCTTTTCCTTTTTAATGAATTATTTTTCAGATGGCTTTTTATCTTCTTATCTCCAGTTCTTGGGGAATAAATTCTTCTTCTATGTGTTACATGATGACTGTCTAAAGAATCCTCCTGTCTTCAGTAGAGGTTTTCTTCTTCTGTGGGAACACTTTGTACCTGGAAAAGTAAAACCCCTGGAGGTAGCTTTATAATGACTTTTTGAGAAGAGTCCAAGGCATTTCACCAAAACCTGGATTACTTTTGGTGTTACTGTATTTGCTTGGGATTCCTGCGGCATGTGCAGTACTTCTGTTGACACTCTGGTGTGGTCAAGCTTGGGGAAAGGTGTTTCTATTCATATTTCTCGCAGAGACTTAGAGCGTAGAACTCAAACAGGTGAGAAGCTTTCTGATGCTTCTGCGCAGAGTGAATGGTGATTTTTCTTCTCCCCTTTCAAGAAGGAGCAACACTTTGTGGTTCCTGGATTACCGAAGGGGCCTCATTTCCCTCACAGATGTCAAAGACATAATCCTTCCCCAAAGACACTGTGGAACTCCAGCTCTCTGTCTCTCGGTCCCACGTCAGTGCCCAACGCATCCTGCACTGCCAACGTCGGCTCATGTTTCTTACTCTGTCACTGAGCCCCCCTTTACTTGGGGGACTTTGGGAGTCCTTTATGTGTTGAGATCACCTACGTATACAAAATCACTGTAAAATGTTTCATCCAGCACGTGTTTTTAGTATGTGTACTCATTTCTGCTGAGATCCATGTTATCAGAAGTTACACAGTGCGCCAGTGTTTATGCAGCAATTCTGAGATGAGTGAGGACTAGTCAGAGGGGTTGGATAAGAAAGAGAATACCCAAAATCCTAAGAAAATAAGGAGGTGAAGATGTGAAAAAGTAGACACAAGTTCTAACTGAGAGGTCCAATTCCCATTGGATTTGACTGCAAGTGTTTAATTGCAACTTTTGGAAAAGCAAGTTTAGAAAAGTGATAGAGGCAAAAACTAGATTTTAGCAGTTTAGGAAAGAACAGGACTTGGGAAGTATGGAGAGCAAGCGGACGCTTCTTTTAAAATATCTAGTAGAAAGCGTAGTGAGAGCTAACGGATGTTCAGGCACTTATTTTTGGATTAGAAACACTTGATAAACCATCAGTAGCCAGACAGCACAGTCCAAATTTGGACTTTCCAATTGCTTATCTCCTCAGCTTCAATTATCTACAAAACGTTGATAATTTCCACCCTATCTACATTTTGGACTGGTTATGAGCTATGTAAAGACAGCTTCCAGTGTGGCGCTGAGGCCTATCTTTAAAATATTCTGATAGGATAACTCCGCCCTTCCAGCCAGTGTTCTCAATTTGGTTCTCACCAGGTGCATTCCAGCTCAGGCTGCAGTTAGAATCATCACGCTGTGAGGCTTCACGCATATACCTTCTTGCCACAAATCAAATCAGCAAAAATAAACCCAGGTGATCTTCCCCACAGCTCTTGTTTACTTTTATTCATTGGTTGGCTCACTTATTCCTTACAACTCCTCTAGAAGACTGACTAGAGTACGCTCAAGAAATCTTGAGAGCACACGACGCCCTGAAGTGTACACTGAGTTCAATAGAATAAAAGAGTCAGATGAGCTCCAGAGTTCCAGTAGAACAATTTCCTTAATGAGCAATCAGAGTGGATGAGAATGTCATCTCTTCCTTCTGTTTCAACCTATTAACTTCAATATTGACCCTAATTAAAATATAGATTGACTTCCTGACCTATGCATGGATCTGCGTCACTAGTTCTATCTTTCTATGTATTTCACAAAGCCGAGTCTCTTGTCACTCAAATACAATCCCAAGTAGCGCGAATCAAAATTATGATTCAGGAATATTGAGACCTTTGACTTTTATACGGAAGACAAATGTAAACCAACTTGGGTATCTTCAGCATGGCTGGAGTTATGTGCAAAAGCTTTGCTTGTCACACTGGACAAGGAAATGAGGAATTTCTGGCATGCTGTGTCAAATCAGGGAGGAAAATCTTTTCTCTGAAATGTGCATGATGAAATCGACAGAGCTTCTCTATGTAAACATATTGTATGTCTTTGCTGGCAATTCCTGGCAGTTCTGCTAAGGCTAAGAAGGCTTTTTATCGAATAGAAATAGAAACAATGAAAAGAAGAAATTAGATGAATGTCTTTGAAACAAGTGTGAAGGAGTTAGTTTTCACTCTTTCTAGATTTGAGTATATTTAAGACTGAAACAGTAAATACCATTAACACCCTGGATCGAGAAACAGGTAGCTTAAGCCTAGAATAACTACTGTTGGCTCCCTCAATGGAGAATGGTTTTCTCTAGATGCGTACTTCGGAAGGTACAGTGGGGAAAAGGCTTTTCAAGGGATAATTTAATTTGTCATTATATGCGTTTCACTGAGGATCAAGTAAAAAATAACATTTGATTTAATATCTAAACCACAAAAAAACCTGTCTATTCCTTCATTAAAAAACCCAACTGACATTTAAAACATTCAGAAACATGCATGAATACCAAATTTTAAACTCAATACAAAATTTATGACAATATAAATATTCTCTCCAAAAGTGGGAATAAAATCAGCTTATCATCATTCCCTTACTACATTGCTTCTTCTACCACATTTATGAATTAAGGCTTATTTTAAAATTTCATTTTGTTAACATTTTTATTAAGGAATAACTGACATACAATAAACTGCACATATTTAAAGTAAACAACTGGATATGTTTTGACATATATTATACCCATAAGATCGTTACCACCATCAAGAACCCTTATCAGCCAGCACGGTGGCTCACACCTGTAATCCTAGCACTCTGGGAGGATCATTTGAGGTCAGGAGTTTGGGACCAGCCTGAGCAAGAGTGAGACCCCATCTCTACTAAAAATAGAAAAACACAGCCAGGGATTACAGGCATGTGCCAATGCATCTGGCAAAAATTTTTTCTTGATTATCATGCATGCATTACCAATTATCAAATAATTTGAGCATACAGCACACTTGCATGAAAAACATAATTGTAATATTAGCTGCTTTAAATGATTCAGACATCATTACACCTTTTTTCAGTTATACACACAAAAATATAAATTTTGGAAAGGGTAGTTAATACAGTTAGTTTGAAGTAATGAGATTTTAGACACAATAATCTCTATTATAACCACACCAGAATTTAATTGGATCAGCAGCTACTTCTCATTGCACTGATTTTGTATTTGCTTCCCAAATTATCTTGAAAGTAGGTAACATCAGCTTTTATTTTAACTGAACAAAAGTTTTCACGAAGAATGTAAATCGCGTGCACGGTTGCTGGAACTAACCTGCCGTGTCATCTCGGGGGCAATGGGAATGGTAGGCCACAAGTAGGAGTAACTTGCAAGAAACACCAGCCAGATGATTATGCTTCCCCAAATCGCCATGTGACTAAACTGCAGAAAAAAAGAGTATCATAGAAACACTTCAGTCTTCTTTATTTAAAAGAGAAAGAAATATTTACTTAACTCTATCAACTAACAAAATAAGTTTGTACAGGCCACATGTTCTTATGTGAAGATATCGATAATCTTTCAATTACTTGAGATTTGAGATATTCTGGCTAACATACTTATCAGAATGTTTTGCTGTGCACTCAAGAAACCACGAGAACAACAGTACCAAGCCATGTGGCATTCAGTGTCTTCAGGGAAAACGGTCCGCTCTCAATCAGAAGTGGGTCATACAATTGATGAGTTATTTAACGAGACTACCTGCTTCTGTCTGCTTATTAACACAAAACTTTCTTCAGGAAAAAAGTTTGAATAGAAATAATTGAGAGAAAAATCTGACCGTAACTATTTGTCCTGTGTCTATACATAGCTCTGAAACAATGACATAAGCTGAGATTCTTAGATCGACTGAACTATGCACAGGAGCCTGGCAGCGACTTTGGTTGGAAGATCACTGCCGGTGTCTGGGTCTGGGAGCTTGTGCCAAATTCTACAATGGCAAATGCTAAAGAGGTAACTCCTGTTTATCTGATCTGCTGCTTTTTGCTAGCAAAGGAATGCCAAGGACATGCCTAGAAGACCTCTGTCTTAAACTTCTGGCTATGCTGGGTGCAGATTTATTTTTTTATTTATTATCAATATACCAATATATCAACAAAGCAATTAGCTACACTAGATGATTTCTCAATGGCTCCATGATTTCATCCTATTAGGCTGCTCATTAATTAATTAATGTCTGAACAATAAAAATATTAAGGGGAAAAAACCCAATCTGCCATTCCTCTTCCTATTTCTCAAGGTATTTCTTGATATGTGTCTATGAGACACCTTCAAAGGCCATTTTCCAAGCTCCTTAAAAGTAACCTGTTAGTCAAACAATTCCTCTCTGGTTACAGGAAACAGAACTGGTCGGGGGTCTCCCTGGGATCCCCCAGGAGATGCTGGAGAGGGGGACCAGCTCAAAACTGGGGACTTTAAACTTTCAAAAACTTCAGTGTTTTCACATAACCGTTCCCTCGTAGTCGACAACAGCGCGTTGGCTGTCAGGTTGGGTGTGTCTGCAGGGTTCAAGGGGTCTTTTCAGATGAGTCTCTGTCGGGACAATCCCCATGGGGATGGTGGCCAGATACCGTGCTGCTCTGAGAGGTATTTTGTTATCTCTCTTCCTGGGTTCGTTCCCTGCACTTAAACGGTCATTTCCCGCATCCTCCTCTTCCCCAACGAAGCAGCAGGGGAACCCTCTTCCACCACCCGCACCGGGCAGAGTAGCTTAAGAGCAGAAGTGAGAAGCAGTCCCTTCCCTTCCTTGAGTTCTCCCCGCTCCTTCTTAATGCTCTGGGGCTGGAGGCGGGAGCCTGGAGTGTCTGGGCCGCACGGAGACCTACCTCTGTTTTTTGCTAAGTTTGCTATGAATTTGGAATAAATAAATAAATATATATGAATAAGTAAATGAGATTCACTATAAGTGATCATGGATCTAAGAAACACTCTTATTAAAGGAAATTTAACAATTAAAAGGAAAAAATAGTTTCATTTCCTTTAAGTTATAGAAAATAATTGTTTCTATATTTATGTCACATTAATGTGATACAATACCACACTTACAATCAATATGCTTAGGAATTACTAATAAAATATTTTTGTTTAAAAATCCTCAGTTCCAACTTAGTGTTGATGTCCAGTTGGGCAGATAGCAGAATTCTAAACTGATTGCATCAGAAAAGAAATATGTGACATGCTACAATTCTTCAAAGGTGACAAGCTAATAAAAATTTTTTTCTCATTAACTTTTTTAGTACAAGTTGGAAAACAACTCATTCACAGCTGTGAATGTATGTATATATATATATTCACTTAAATTATTGATAAGTTCATAAAATATAAAACTGTTTAACTAGACATTCCATTTTTTATAATAATCTAAGGAAAGTATTATTTGTGTCTGTAAATGCACAAGTACACATACGTTCATAACAGTATTGGTTGTGTATTATTTATAATAACAAAAGTTCAAACATTTATTGTAAAAATAATGTAAATAATAAACATTCATGTGATTAAATGTGATCCATCATTCAATGAGATATAAAAATTAAAGATATGTAAAAATGTTAAAGATCAATTAAGGGAAAAAAGTAAGTTACAAAATATTAAGTAATTATGATTCTATTTTTGTGGGGGAAAAAAGCATGCACAGAACATAGACTGAAGGAACAGCAACCAAAATGTCAATATCACAGTGAAAGGTACGGACAATATGTATTTCCTTCTTTTACTGTATTAGTTAAATTTCCTGTTATAATTCTGTACTTGGATAATAATAGTAAATGAAGGGTCTCAATTAATGGCATGTTAAACTGAGTCTATTTCAAATGTATGGCAGAAAAATAAATATCCTAAAGACATTAGATACTTTAAATCATCACTCAAATATGCAAAACAAAAGAAAGTAAAATAAGGAGACCAGAAAAAATGCTTATTATTTTTCTAAAGCTTAAAGGTCAATCACATCAGCATACAAACAGCTATATGAGATTGAGGAGAAATCCTAAAGAATACTCACTTTATTCCAAGACATTGTCTCCAACCCAGCTTTCAGGCAGACGGTAACAACTACATACTGTGCAAGGTGAGATGGGAAGGCGAAAGAGATTGGAAAAAGTATATTAAAAGTTTCCGTTAGAATCCAAGTCTCCCCACTCCTTTTCTGATCCTCCACCCAAGTTCTGCTCCATGTCTGCTGGACTCTGATGTCAGTAAGTTGCTAAGTGTTGCACTAGGTTTTAGTTCAGAAGAAGACACGGTGTTTTTCAATAAATGCTCCATGTTTAGAAACTCTTTAACATATGACTAAAATCAATGCTTATACCACCAGCTCTTATATTTGCATTCCATATAAGTAAGCATAGAAGATCTGATTCTACCTAGAAATCCAAGTATTATTTATGAAAATACAGATAAGCAGGATCAATTGAAACCATTATAAATCAAAGAGTGTCTTCACTATTCTTGGCACTTTGCATTTCTATACATATTTTAGAAATAGCTTATCAATCCTCTGGTGCTTTTGATTGTGATTACAATAAATCTATAAATCAATCTGAGGAGAGTTGACTTTCTTACAGTATTTAGTCTTTCTCTCAGTGAACATGGTATATTTCTCCATTTAGATATTCTTAATGTCTCCAATAAAGTTTTATAATTTTTCTCAAAGAAGTCTTAACCATTATTTGTTAGATTTATTCAAGTTCTTTTCATGTTTGATACTGTTGTAAAAATGATATTTAAAATTTTTGAATATTCTAAATAGTTTTTGCTGGTATATTAAAATATAATCTATTTTAAATATCAGTACCAGTATAAGCTGCCAATTTCTTTTATTAACTATAATAGTTTATCTATAGAATCTTTTGTATTTTCTATGTATACACTCATATCATCTAGGATTTAAAACCAATTTTTTTCTTTCCAAAGCATATAAATACAGTCATCCCTCTGTATTCATGGGTCCACATCTATGCAGGCAACTAACCATGGCTGAAAAATATTTCAAAAAAAAAAATGGTTAGTTACATCAGTACTGAACATGTACAGAATTTTTTTTCTTCTCATTATTCCCTGAATAAAGCTGTATAGTAACTATTTACATAGCATTTACATTGTATTAGTAAATTATAAATAATTATAAATAATCTAGAGATGATTTAGAGTATATGAGAGGACGTGCGTAGGTTATAGGGACTTGAGCATCTGTAGATTTTGGTACCCACGGGCATCCTGGAACCAATCCCCATGGATGCAGAGGGATGACTGTGCTTCTTATTTCATCTTCTTGTCTTATTATACTGTTTAGAAACTCCACCACAGTGCTGAAGAGAGGCGATACAATGAGCATCTTTGTCTTATTGCCAATCTCAAAGAAAAAGCTTTCAATGTTTCTCATTAAGCATGATTTTATCAAAAGGTGGGTTCTTAGGGAGCAAGAAAAGTGATATACTGAATGTTATAAATCCTGCTTTTGAAGTAGTCGGCCACAGTAAAATGAAGTACCAAGCAGACTCCAGATACCCCTGAGTCCAGGCCTTAGTTCCTGGAAGGCATTTCTGGGCCCACCCTGGGCCAAAAGGAAACATGCTTCCCTGAAGGGAGGGACCCCGTCCTGGCAGGACTCACCACCTGCTGACCAAAGAGCCCTTGGACTTTGAATAAACATCTTAAAAAATTTTTTTAAATTGAAAACTTTCCAAGTATTTTTTTCTGATCAGAAGGGAATAAAACTAGAAATCAATAATAAGAGGAACACTGGAAACTATACAAACATATGGAAATTAAACAATATGCTTCTGAATGACCAGTAGGTAATGAAGAGATTACAAATGAAATCTTGGAACAAATGAAAATGAAACACAACATATCAAAACCTATGGGACACAGTAAAAGCAGAAATGAGAGGAAAGTCTATAGCAATAAGTACCTACATCAAAAAAGTAAAAAGCTTCAAATAAACAACACAATGATGCATCTCAAAGAATTAGAAAAACAGCAAACCAACCCAAAAATTAGTAGAAGAAATAATAAAGACCAGAGAAGAAATAAATGAAATTGAAACAAAAAATACAAAAAAATGAAATTGAAACAAAAATACAAAGGATCAATGAAACAAAAGGGTTTTTAAAAGATAAATAAAACTGACACACCTTTAGCCATACTAAGAAAAAAAGATCCAAAGAAATAAAACTGGAGATGAGAAAGGAGATATGACAATTGACACTCAGAAATCCCAGGGTATCGTTAGAGACTACTGTGAGCAACTATATGCCAATAAATTGGAAAACCTAGAAGAAATGGATAAATTCCTAGACACATACAACTCACCAAGATTGAACTAGGAAGAAAGCCAAAACCTTAGTAAACCATTAATAAGTAATGAGATAGAAGCAGTAATGAAGATCTTCCCATCAAAGAAAAGCCCAGGACCCAATGACTTCACTGCTGAATTCTACCAGGCATTCAAAGAAGAACTAATATCAACCCTATTTAAACTATTCCAAAAAATTTATGAGAAGGGGATAGTTCCAAACTCATTCTACAAGGCCTGTATCATCCTGATAACAAAACTGGACAAAGACAACAAAAAAAGGAAACCATAGGCCAATAACTCTGATGAACATAGATGCAAAAATATTCAACAAAATACTAGCGAACTGAATTCAATGATACGTTAAAAAGATTATTTATCATGATCAAGTGGGATTCACCCCAGAGATGCAAGGCTGGTTCACCATACACAAATCAATCAATGTCATACATCATATCAACAGCATGAAGGACAAAAACCATACGATCATTTCAATTGATGCTAAGAAAGCATTCGATAAAATTCAACATCCCTTCATGATAAAAACTCTCCAAAAACTGGATATAGAAGGAACTTACCTCAACATGATAAAAGCCATATATGATGGACCCACAGCAAGTATCACATTGAATGGGGAAAAACTGAAGTTTTTCCTCTAAGATCTAGAACAAAACAAGGATGCCCACTATCAACACTGTTGTTCAACATAGTACTGGAAGTTCCAACTAGAGCAACCAGACAAGAGAAAGAAATGAAGTGCATCCAAATTGGAAAGGAAGAAGTAAAATTATCCTTGTTTGCAGACAATATGATTTTGTATCTAGAGAAACCTAAAGACTCCACAAAAAAAAAAACTATCAGAACTGATAAACAAATTTAGTACAGTTACAGGATACAAAATCAACAGTGATTCTATAAACTAACAGTAAAGAATCTTAAAAAGAAACCAAGAAAGTGATCCCATTTATAATAGCTACAAATAAAATAAAATACCTAGGAATAAACTTAACCAAAGAATTGAAAGATCTCTATAATGAAAACTATAAATCACTGATGAAAGAAATTGAAGAAGACACAAAAAAAGGAAAGATATTCCATGTTCATGGATTGGAAGAATCAATACTGTTAAAATGTCCACACTACCCAAAGCAATCTACAGATTCATTGCAATCCTCATCAAAATACCAAGAACGTTCTTCACAGAAATAGAAAAAATAATCCTAAAATTTATATACAACCACAAAAGACCCAGAATGGCCAAAGCCATCCTGAGCAAAAAGAAGAAAACTGGAGGAATCACATTGCTTAACTTCTAATTATACTACAGTAACCAAACAGTATGATACTGGCATAAAAACAGACACATAGAGACCAATGGAACAGAATGCAGAACCCAGAAATAAATCCACATACCTACAGTGAACTTATCTTTGACAAAGGTGCCAAGAATATACACGGGGAAAGGACAATCTCTTCAATAAATGGTGCTGGGAGAACTGGACATCCATATGCAGAAGAATAAAACTAGACCCCTATCTCTCGTCATATACAAAAATCACATCAAAATGGATTAAGGCTTAAATCTAAGATCTGAAACTATGAAACTTCTAAAAGAAAACATTTAGGTAAATTCTTCGGGACATTGCTCTGGGCAATGATTTCTTGAGTAATACTCCCAAAGCATAGGCAACCAAAGCAAAACTGGACAAATGAAATCATATCAAGCTAAAAAGTGTCTACACAGTGAAGGAAACAATCAACAAAGGGAAGAGGCTCCCCAAAGAATGGGAGAAAATAATGGCAAATATCCATCTGGGAAGGGACTAATAACTGGAACATACAAGGAGCTCTGGCAACTCAACGGGAAAAAAAAAAATCAAATGATTCAATTAAAAATGGGCGAAGGATCTGAATAGGCATTTCTCAAAAGAAGACATACAAATGGCCAGCAGGTGTATGAGAAAATTCTCAACCTCATTAGTTATCAGAGAAATGCAAATCAAAACTACAATAAGATATCATCTTGCCCCAGTTAAAATGGCTTTTAGGAAAAGGCAGGCAATAAAGGATGCTGGCAAGGATACTGAGAGACGGAAACCCTCGTATGCTGTTGGTGGGCATGTGAATTAGTGCAACCACTATGGAGAACAGTATGGAGGTTTCTCAAAAATCTGAAAATAGAACGACCATAAGATCCAGCAATTCCACTGCTGGGTATATATCCAAAGTAGGTGGAATCAGTATATGGAAAAGATATCTGCACTCCTATGTTTATTGCACCACTATTCATAATAGCCAAGATTTGGAGTCAACCTAAGTGTCCATCAATGGATGAATGGATAAAGAAATTGCGGTACATGTACACAATGGAATATTATATAGCCACAAAAAGAATGAAATCCTACCATTTGGAACAGCATGGATGGAAGTGGAGAACATTATGTTAAGTGAAATAAGCCAAGCACGGAAAGACAAATGCTGCATGTTCTCACTCATATGTGGGAGCTAAATATTAAAAACAATTGATCTCACAGAGACAGACAGTGGAATGATGGCTACCAGAGGCTGGGAAGGGTAGCGGGGAGGTGGAGGTATGAAACAGAGCTGGTTAATGGGCGCAAAAATATAGTTAGTTAGATAGAATGAACAATATTTGATAGTATAACAAATTGAATACAGTCAACAATAAGTTAGGGTATACTTTATAATAACTAAAAGAGTAGAATTGGAATGTTCCAGACACAAAGAAATGATAAATGCTTGAGGTGATGGATACTCCAATTACCCTGATTTGATTCATTCACATTGTATGCGTGTATCAAAACACCACATGTACCCTCTAAAGATATACAACTATTATGTAGCCATAATAATGAAAAAGAAAAAAGAAAAAAATAATATGCAGAATATATATTGACATGACAAAAATATCATGAAAAGTGAAAATGTGAAACTGGGAAAATATTTTATAACAAATATGAGAAAAAAAGAACATCCTTAACATACAAATAATTACTCTTATTTAATAAGAAAAACACCAACA
>CAUYSK010031242.1:0-78022 GCA_963575035.1 Avahi laniger
TTTATTTTCTTTACAGCCCTTACATCCACCTACACTATTAGATGTTTGTTTTTGTTGCTGTTTATTCTTTTTCCACCCTCAATATAATGTCGTGTGCTGAGTGCCTGGGCTTTGTCACTCATATCTACAATTGTGTCACTGTATCTAGGATGTTTCTTTGCATGTGACAGGTTTTTGAAGATATTGCGTCAATAAATAAATGAAGACTTTTGATGCATTTTAGCAAATAGTTTTCTGCAAATTTGAACCAGTGTACTCTATCACCAACCACGTTTGAAGGTGCCCTTTCAACTGTGCTTTAATTAACATTGGGAAATGTAGTCCTCTTTCCCACCAAAGCACACACATACTCATACACACACACATACACACACACGCACACACACACACACACACACTCTGCAAGTACGATAGCAATAAAGTAAAAGAATAATGCAAGCGTAGGGTACTTTCACCTTTTACTGTGAGTAGAGTACTCTGTATAACAGGGGACCTTGAGTAGCTGGAGATTTGCTGAGGATTAAAAGAGGAGAAAAACAGGAAGAGTGTGAAGACAAATGTAGAAGTGAAAGATAGACAGAAATAGTGCACAACAATAGAAAATAGATTTAGAGAAGCTATTTTAGCCAAGAACTGGGATGGACATTGGGTTTTCACATATGCCTGAAAGCATTGATTATATTTTTGAAACTTTTCTGAAAATATACTCTTAGAACTTGCAGGCCAGAGGGAAATAAAGTTGTACTATATACGTCTGAGAGTAGAGAAAGAAAAAGATCACAAATAATGCACCATGATTAAATTTGGATGGCGAGATAATAGATTGTTTTAAAGGAAATACTTTACTCAGTTCTCACAAGAATGGTTTGAATTAGCTTCTAATATTATTAATAGTATAAAAATATATTGCTCTAGGTCTCAAAGCTGGAGCCCAAACTTTTCAGTTCTAAGTTATTCTAAGTTTATACAATGTTTACTTATTTTATTTTCAGATTAAATCCCCCCCCAATGTTTCTGTCTATCCATATATACATCTGGGCAATTCCATATATATATATATATATATATACATTCATATACTTATCCATATATATAACTGTGCAATTCATGGACAAATGATGAAAATCTATAACAAACCAAGAATCATGATTACTCTATTTCTGAACACTTGAGATTCATTTAAGTAAAATGTAACAAGTACATCTCATTTTATTGCACTTTGTTTTCTTGTATCTAGCAGAAAATGTATTTTTCACAAATTGAAGATTTGTGGTAGCCCTGCATCGAGCAATTCTATCAGTATGTGCTCACTGCATGTGTCTGTGTCACACTTTGGTAATTCTTAAAATATATCAAACTTTTCATTATTAGTATATCTCTTACGGTGACCTGTGATCAGTGATCTTTGATGTTACTATAGCAATTGCTTTGGGGCACCATGAACTGTGCATGTGTAGGATGGTGAACTTGCCTAATAAATGTTGTATATGTTCTGACTGCTCCACCAACTGGCCATTTTTTCATCTTTATCCCTCTTCTTGGGCCTCCCTATTCTCTGAGACACAGCAATATTAAAATTAGGCCAATTAATAAACCTGCAATGGCTTCTAAGTGTTCAAGTGAAAGGAAGAGTCACATATCTCTCACTTTAAATCAAAGCCTAGAAATGATTAAATTTAGTGAGGGAGGCATGTTGAAAGACAGGCAGAAAACTAGGCCTCTTGTGCCAGTTAGCCAAGTTGTGAATGCAAAGGAAAAGTTCTTGAAGAAAATTAGAAGTGCTACTCCAGCGGACCCATAAGTGATAAGGAAATAAAACAGCCTTATTGCAGATATGGAGAAAGTTTTAGTGGTCCGGATAGAAGAGCAAATCAGGCACAGCATTCCTCCAGCCAAAGCCTAATCTACAAAAATGCCCTTAAATCAATTCTTTGAAGGCCAAGAGAAATGAGGAAGCTGAAGAAGAAAAATTTGAAGCTAACAGAGGTTGATTCATGAGATTTGAGGAAATAAACTATCTCCATAACAAAAAAAAGGTGCAAGGTGAAGCCGCAGATGCTGATATAGAAGCTTTAGCAAGTTATCCAGAAGATCTAGCCAAGATAATTAACAAAAGCATCTACCCTAAAAAACATATTTTCTATGTAGATGATTCAGCCTTCTATTGGAAGAAGATGCCATCTAGGACTTTCATAACTAGAGAGGAAAATTCAATCCCTGGCTTCAAAGCTTCAAAGGACAGGCTGACTCTTGTTAAGTGCTGATGTAGCTGGTGACTAAGTTGAAGCCAATGCTCATTTACCGTTCTGGAAATCCTAGGGTCCTCATAATTATGCTAAATTTACTCTGCCTCTGCTCTATAAATGGAACAACAAAGCTTTGCTGACAACACATCCGTTTATGGCATGGTTTACTGAATATTTTAAGCCCACTGTTGAGAACTAGTGCTTAGAATAAATGCATTCTTTTCTAATATTACTATTTATTGATAATGCACGGGGTCACCCAAGAGCTCTGATGGAGATGCAAAAGGAGATTAAAGTTGTTCTCATGTCTGCTGACACAACATCCAATCTGCAGCCCATGGGTCAAAAAGTGAATTCCAATTTTCAAGTCTTAGTATTTAAGAAATACATTTTATAAGGCTATAGCTTCCATAGATAGTGATTCCTCTGATGGATCTGGGCAAAATAAATTAAAAACCTTCTGGACAGGATTCATCATTCTAGATGCCATTAAGCACATCCATGATTTATGGAAGGAGGTCAAAATATCAGCATTAACAGAAGTTTGGAAGAAATAAATTCTATTCTTGATGGATAACTTTGAAGGTTTCAAGAATTCAGTGGAAGTAACTGCAGGTATGGTGGAAATATCAAGAGAGCTAGGATTAGAAATGGAGCCTGAAGATGGGACTGAATTGCTGCAAATCTCATGGTGAAACTTGAATGAATGAGGAGTTACTTTTTTTTTTTTGAGACAGAGTCTCACTCTTTTGCCCAGGCTAGGGTGAGTGCCATGGCATCAGCCTAGCTCACAGCAACCTCCTGGGCTCAAGCAATCCTTCTGCCTCAGCCTCCCGAGTAGCTGGGACTACGGGCATGCGCCACCATGCCCGGCTAATTTTTTCTATATATTTTTAGTTGTCCAATTAATTTCTCTCTAATTTTTTAGTAGAGACGAGGTCTGGCTCTTGCTCAGAGCTGGTTTTGAACTCCTGAGCTCAAACAATCCGCCGGCCTTGGCCTCCCAGAGAGCTAGGATTACAGGCGTGAGCCACCGTGCCCGGCCAGGAGTTACTTTTTATGGATGAACAAAGAAAGTAATTTGTTGAGATGGAATCTACTCCTGGTGAAGATATGAGAGCGCTATTGAAATTACAACAAAGAATTTATTAATAGAACGTTTCACAGACTTAGTTGATAAAACAGTGGCAGGGTTTGATAGGATTTACTCCAATTTTGAAAAAAAGTTCTGTGAGTAAAATGCTATCAAATATCGTCTTATGCTACAGATAAATCATTTGTGAAAGGAAGAGTAATTCAATGAGGCAAATTTCATTGTTGTCTTATTTTAAGAAATTGCCACAGCCACCCCAACCTTCAGTAACCACTGCCCTGCTCAGTTAGCAGCTATCAACATTGAGGAAGGACTCTCCACCAGCAAAAGAGTACGATTCCCTGAAGGTCAGATGATGTTAGAATTTTTTAGCAATAAAGTATTTTAAATTAAGGTACATATGTTACTTTTTTAGACACAATGCTATTGCATACATAATAGACTACAATTTAGTTAAACATAACTTTTATATGCACTGGGAAACCAAAAAAAATATATATGTGACTTACTTTATTGCAATAGTCACTTGATTGTGGTGATATGGAATTGAACTCACAAATCTCCAACATATGCTTGTATTTTTTTACAGAGAATATTGTTGTAGTGAATACCCACTACTCAGTCTCCCTTAGATAATTTGCCTACCAATCATGGTAGTTGTTTCATTTTCTTCACTAGTGATTGATTCACAGTTCGACAGGCTTTAAATGATTGGGTCAATAAGAGACCAATAAAAAATGTCTCTCCAGCATTTTATAAAAATATAAGCAAGGAGTTCTTGCTTCTACTGGATGGAAACAAAAAAAGTATGTTTTCCTCTGCATTGCTGAACACTAACATTGGTTGAAGCCACCATCTGGCAAAGGATATAAACAAAGTGATACACATACACACAGACTTATTAATTGTGTTAGAGGCTAGCCTCTGCCCCCACATCATGAGAGGGCCAGGGATCCCCATGGGAGCAACTTGGAAGTGAGAAGAAAAGTAAGTACCATCCTAAGCCTTTAAGACTGAGTTTGAAACTAGAAGTATTTGAATGATTTAGGGGTTAAATTTGATATTATTACCAGCAAGATTATGTTTCCCCATTGCTCAGTACTTTTGATACTTAATAAACAATTTTTATTGCAGGCATTAAAAATAAAAGAAAATGAAATATACATCCCATATTATACACAACTGACTTGTGACTAAACACATATTGTAATATTTGGAATATAAATCAATTATTCATATTCCTAATAAATGTACTCTCCAAAATTATCAGCTGATTTCCATACATTTAAAATTACTATTGGTTGCCACACAGACTTACATTAAAGACTTACAACTGTAGTGAAATTTTAGGGCAAAAGTTATTTACTACTACACTTACAATATGAGAATTACTGTTAATCGTTGAATGCTTTTTAAATCAAAGGAAAAGTTATTATAAGTCATATGCCCACCACTACAATGGGCCCAAAAATAAATTTAGAAAGTCTTTGATTAACTTAATCATTGTTTCATTTTTCAACAAGATATCAAGTAAGAAATGGAGTTTAGCTTGACGTTAATACAAGGATCAGTGGGATCCTGCCTTATTGTCTTATGTGTTCCCCAAATAAATCCTTCCTTCTAAAGAAGCAAAGTTTCAAACATTTTGTTCTTTCTTTTTGTTTCAATTTTTTCTTCCTTTTTCTTATTTTCTTATATCTTCTTATAAACTTTTTCCTTCCTTCCAATCTGACTAGGTGCCATTCATCTATGTCTCCATAGCATCCTGTGCCTATCACATAACAGATTTTTCAAGCTGCACAGTACTTCTCTAGTTATCCATTTCTTCCACTGTAATGGAAGCTCCTTGATGACAGAATTCTCCTTAACTACTCATTCCTGATATTTACCACAGTGCCTGGCATATGAGACAAACATAATATGTATTTATTGAATTAATGTGTAGAAAATGAATGAAATTAGTAGGACACCAGTAAACGTTTTATGTCCCAATAAAAACAGGGAAACAAGTCATAATTTTAATTTTAGTTACATATAATAACTTTTAAGTAAGCTTCAAAAATATTGTCAATGCCTATTTCCTAAATAGAATCAATAATTAAGCAGTTGCAAACTATGAGTGCAAATTATGCTCCCAAAGTTTACATTAAAAATATATTTCATAAAAATACTATGTCAACATATGAAAATACAAGGAAGATATGATTCTCTCACCCCGTGTTTAATAAATGAAGAAAAAGACACCTTTATCCTGTTAATCAAAAAGTGTAGTTGAGAAATGTACTTGGGAAAGCAGCCATCTTAAAAGCAATATATAAGTAGAACTACAGTGTATATTAGATGGGAAATCAACCCCTATTTATTTAATCAAACAAACAGGACAGAAGAAAGAGCTAAAGAATCAAGCCTGTAGGGAGTAAACATGAATATTAAGAGCATAAATGCAGACATCATATCTCCGAGATATTGTCATTGGACGATTCAACCCAAATTACCTTTTATCTTCTTGGTCTTCATTCATAATTAACATTCTCGGGAAACGGAATAAGAACAGAATGGGTTTAAACAGACAATAGAGTTAACTAAGTTGACTGACAGTTCAAAGGTAGATTATGGATTGAAAATTATACTCAATCTTTCAATTAAAATTACCTAATTTCCAGCAAAGTTAACTTTCTTTTATGGTGGTCTGTCAAAATAATCAGGGAAATCAAAATTCGTTATTATTTATCTCAACAAAGAGAATTTGATATCCTAGGAGATTGGTTAAACAGACTTTTTAAGGATTAAAGAAGAAAAAAAAAGGAAATATTGAGATAACAAAATAGTAATGACTGAAGAAAGGAGACACTACGCATCCAGTTCTGGCTCATGCTGATTCCTGTGAAAGAGTTAACTAAAGCTGGTTCTAGAATTACTCAATGATGTGCAGTGTACCGGGATAAAGAGTTGCAGGGCTTAGGCAACCTTCCTATGCTAGCAGGGACAACAAGAAAATGGACAAGAGAAAGTCCCTTCTTTTCTTTTCCTACCATACTTTCTCCTTCATACATCTCTACTAATAAAAGATAATTTCAGCCTCAGCTTACAAAGAAGAGTATATGCAAGGGTAAGAAACAAGGAGGGTGAAGCTGAGAGCATTATGTTTTGCCCAATTAGTACTTTTTTCTAAATCAGCCCTATTTTATTGATGTTTTTATTTGACATAATTAATTACATGTTACTTGGTGTAATATTAACAGTACATATAGAAATCCAATAAAGTTCATGTGAATTTAATTTTGTTTTGGTGAAAAAGTTATCCAGAGAATTTCTAACTTTTTTACTAAATAGTGTTTTCATAATAAATTCATGTTTTTTTGGCTCTTGCAAATGAAGCCAACATTATAGATTTTGTTGCCATTATTTTTTCATCTTCCATTACGAGTAAGGATAATATCTATAAGCCTGCCATGCCAGATATGGCCCATTAGTCACAAGAAAAAACAGACAGCCGTATGTGGAATGGATCAACCCAAATTCATCATGATCACTAAAAAACAACGCAAAGCAAATATCCTATTAGTGATGTGCCAGCAGCTTGATCATTGCAAGTGAAGGATGGCACATTAATGCATTTATATAAAGGCAGCCCTCAAATTCACATATTTCAAATTAACAGCAATCAGTCAATTATACGCATGATATTGACTTACTTCACATACTGCCCTTGAGCAGGCTGGAAACATACAAATGAAACTGAGTCAGATTTATGATGGATTTGCAGATTCCTAATTTAAATCCTATAAAATACTTTATCTTTCTGAAATGCAGAGCTGTGCAGCTTTAATTAAAATAACCAACTCTAAAATAGGCATAATTAATGGCAAAGCAGATATGGTGGGAAAACAAACAACAAAAGTGACAACAAAAATCCTAAACTGGGTAAAATGAGAAGGCATTGAACAGGAAATGTTGTCATTTGACCCATCATTAAGTAATCAGTTTTCTATTATTTAGAAAATAACAAAGAAAAGTAAGGCTTACGGAAAGGGAAATGACATATTTTTTGAAACTGATGATAAGAAAGGATTCCAAAAATGCATGGAACAATGGTAGCATTACCAGAATAAATACATATATTTTTAATTCTGTCACTTCAAAAGAGAAAATCAATGTCAAAATATGTTTTATGTGATTAAAAAGTAGTTTTAAATATAGCCATGTACCAATTGAAATTATCCTTATAAATCCTTTAAAGTATTTGATAAGATGTAAAACCAATGTCCTAGAGATTATTATGTTTATTTCATGTTTGTTTCTAAAATGAGCTGAAGAATAATTAATTAAATTAATGACACTTTTAATTATTATTTTATAGTAAAATTTAGCAGTTATGGTTAAACAGGAATGCACTTTGTAATTTTTGTTTGTTTTTAACTCCATTCATCAAAGTAGGTATTTAAATTTGTTCACCATTAAAGCAAATCTTTGAGGTCTTTTGATTACGAGAGGCAAAAAAGTGATGAACATTCAAAAGTTGAAACACCCAATTGAATAATCAAATTAAGTTTCCTCAATGGTATATCATTTTTTATTGTGGGCTTTTGTCCAGCTGGGTTTTATGTGTCTCTTAATGGGAGAGAGAGAGAATCCTTTGATCTTGGGTTGCTTGCTTCTAATGGGATTATAGTGATAGCCTTTTAATAGTATTATTTAATACTAATTAATATATTTACTATTAACTTAATTAATAATTGTTATATTTTTGGTTAAGTTCCTACTTCTTGTGAGAGGCATGAATTTGGGAAGGATCCCAGTTCATGACACATTTCTGTGATTTTTAATCCTACTCCTGTCCTCTCCTGAAAGTATTGGCTCTGAGTAGACAGCAACCCTTCTGGGACTTTCCTATACTGAAAGACGGAGATTTTTCAATAATCATTTTATTTATTGGGAATGTTTTGAAGGACCTGTGTTTTGTACAGGAGCTCAGTTACAGTATGCTGACCCCAATATGATCCAAGGCTCTGCTTTTCGTCCCCTTGTACATTAAAGATCTGGCCCCAACCATGGCATTTTATCTGCATTTGATCTCCTTCTCCCAGGGCTCCCAAAGGATGGCATCTGCTCTAGTTGAGTCTCCTTCTCTATCTTTTTACTAGGTGAGTGGTTTTATTTTTTTCTCGTGGTTTCTTTTTTTTTTTTTCCATCTTTAAGTACTTATTTTATTTTTGTCTGGCTTTTATATTTGGTATCATGAGTGGTAGGAGTTGGAGTTGTGCACTTTTATTAGCTTAGTCCACTGTCTTGAGGAAAGACACCATATATTTAAGGAGCATATGAAACGGCAGTTGCTGTTTCTAATAAAATGAAAATTTCCAAAGTCAAGAGAAAGCCCTATCTATTCCAATGGCCCAGAATGACAACCAACACCTTGCCCACTAGTATTTGTATCTACTCCTACATCTGTTGCAACACTCAAAGAAAGAAAATCTAAACTAAACAAAACCAATCTGTGCTAGTTTGCTGTATAGAATACAGTTCTGTAGTTTCATTTAGAAAACATAAAGGTTATTCAGGTGACAGGTAAACCAAAAACCCAGACCTCACCACTATACAATTCATCCACACAACCAAAAACCTCTTGCACCCATAAATATATCAAAATATAAATAAAAAATAGGCAAAGACATAAAGTGTAACCATAATGTTTGTACCTTCACAATACCCTGAAATAAATAAAAAAAAAGAACCAAAATTACCAAAAATGTTTTAGTTTGGATGACGACTTTGAGCATACATAGTATTATCTAAAATGGATAATTGGTTGATTAAATTTATCAAATAATCTTACCTTCTATTAATACTTCAATATTTCTGAAAGTAGTTACCATGGATAGCCAATTCAGCCAGATATAAACAGAGGTTACTTAGTAAAAGGGTTCATGCTTTACTAGTTTAGGAAATACCGAGTTATCAAAGTTAAACCACTTAAATTATCAGTCTTTACAGAGCCTTTACTATATCGTCAAATGGTAGATCCCAAGACAGGCTATGGTATCCCAAAGATATCCCAAACATTTTTCCCCAGAATACCTCGAATGCCCAGATGCCAAGGAACTACATTGGAAAATGTGCAGTTCTGCTTCGATTCTCTTGTCATCAATTTCCTACAATAATAAGATTCATTGTTTTCTTAAATTATTTTCTATTAAGTGATATTGTTAAAAATTTTATTCTTGAATTTAAATTTTATGTCAGTTTTATAATAATTAGAAAGTATGTAATAATATTTATACAAGAAAAAATATTCACAATCCTGAAACTACAAAATTTCTTTTTAAAAAGATATGATTCAATTTCATTACAATGCTAATTAAATCTAATCTTAAATTAATTAAATGTTCTTTGTCATCAATTGTAGTTTGCAGTATCTTAAACACAAATTTTAAAAAATTCCAAAGCAATAATATTGGAATTCCATTTATAAAAATATCTATGCTACCTTTTGTGTTAATGAGAGAAGATATGAAAAACATTTGGTATTATTACTGTTGAATAAACAAAATACATTTGAAAAAAACAATTAAAGCCATTAAGTTTAATGCACCCATTATTTTGCACACCAAAAAATCTATCAACAGTTTGTTGCATTTTGGAGTATGCAAAATGATAACATAGGCACTTTGACCTCATAAAGTTTAAGTCAAGTCAAGGAAACAGACCCAAGTATATATACTAGCCATGCTACTAGTCATAAAACCAAAGAAACTGTGAAGTTCAGAGCAAAATGTGTTGTACATTAGAAAGTAAATAAAAAGAAAAAGTTGAGTAAAGAATGTGCGTTGTGGGTGGGGATGGGAAGAAAATGAAGTATTCTATTGGGTGGTCAAGTTACGTCTCATGGAAAAGATGATAAAGAAGGATTTGAGGAAGAAAGATAGCTTAGAGGACATTTGGGAAATTAGTATTCCTGACAAAATAAACAAAGCAAGATGGGAACATACTTTCTGGGCTTGAGAAAAAGCAAGAACTCGTCGTGAGTGATGTTGAATGAATTAAGTGTATAAGACATACACAAATGGTCACAGAATAGAGTTAATTAAATTGAACTTTAATGACATATTCTGAGCAAAATGTTGAGCCATCAGGAGTATTAAGTAGTGATAGTATTTGGCCTATATTTCAATATATCATTCTGGCTGCTGCATTGAGCATAAATTATGGCAGAGAGGGCATGTATTGAAAGAAAGAAATCATTTATGAAGTAATTGCAGTAATTCAGGTGAAATATTATGGTGGTCCAGACCAGGGTGGTAGCAGTAGATTTGGTTAAAGAAATGGTTGGATTGTATATGTGTTTGGAAGACAGACCTGGTTTCCTCACAGACTGGATGTGTGGTGTGAGACCAAGAAAGAAACCAAACCAGAGAATGACATTTAAAAAATATTATTATTATTATTTGTCATTGACTAAGATGTGAAAATCAGCAAGTGGTACAAATTTTGTCAGGAAAAATCATTTTATTTTTATGCATTTTAAGTTTTTAAAGGTCTATCAGATATCCAAGAAGAGATGTTAAGATACCTATATGTAAGACTGGAGTATGGATAGAGTTTGGTGCTACAGTTATAAATTCTGAGGTTGGCAGCATATTGATGGTATTTTTTTTTTTTTTTGAGACAGTCTCGCTTTGTTGCCCGGACTAGAGTGAGTGCCGTGGCGTCAGCCTAGCTCACAGCAACCTCAAACTCCTGAGCTCAAGCAATCCTTCTGCCTCAGCCTCCTGAGTAGCTGGGACTACAGGCATGCGCCATCATGCCCAGATAATTTTTATATATATATATATATATATATTTTTTTTTTTTTTTTTTTTTTTGTTGTCTAGCTAATTTTTTTCTATTTTTTTTTTTAGTAGAAACGGGGTCTTGCTCTTGCTCAGGCTGGTCTCGAATTCCTGAGCTCAAATGATCCGCCCGCCTCTGCCTCCCAGAGTGCTGGGATTACAGGAGTGAGCCACCGCGCTGGCTTGATGGTATTTTAAAGACATGGGACTCATTGAGATCACTAAGAGAACAACGCAAGGCCAAAGACTGAGCCCTGCAGTACTCTAGCATTAAGACATTACTAGGGTAGGAAAGTTCGGAAGCCAGTTCTAGGGTAGCTGATAGGGGATCAGACAAGAGAAAAAGGCAGAAGCTGATTTCGAGGACTTGGCACACTTTTAGCTAAAATAGCCACAGTTTACTAATGTTATAGATCTAATTAACTGCTGTTTCTTAGCCCCCTTTAAGGATATTTATTGATTTTAGCATTAATTCTTTGTTATGTGCCTTTGGCGGTGAATGAGGAAGAGTGGCAGTAGCAGTGAACCAGGGCAATCAGTGTGCTGACAAATACAAATCTTATATTCTTCATTGTTGGTTCAAGCCTGATGGAAACAAGTAAGGTAGTAAATAGAGTAGCGATGGAGAGTCCTAGAAGTGTTACAATACATAAAATGTTTAAGAACAACTGATCTACCAATAAAAATAAATATCCATTAATTTGCATTCTATAATAATTTCAGGCATAAAATAATAGCAAAGCAAGAAAGATAATATATATTAACTCATTGATTTTGATAGAAAAATACTCATATGTAGCATATATTCCTTTTAGACATCAAAGGCAAAAACACTGTTTTCCCTGATTTAGCATGAGCATTCTTTATGGGGTATTCATGGAGTCTTTCAAACATTGAAATATCATTTAATAAAATTCGAATTCATCTTGCCTAATGCCATTCAATGAAATTGTCATTTGGTAAGGCCATTGTTAATTACTCAAGTGGCAGAAATTATTATTTTTAGGTATTCTCCTTTTGGAAGCTCAGCAAAAAGAAAGCAAAAATTGCCTCTGCAGAATAAGCAACTCGAGGTTTCTTTGTAGTCAGCATTTAAAGGTGACTTCTGATTTGTTGTTAAGACACACTCCTCTGGAAAAAGAGCATATGGCACCTTCCCCTCACCCTTTGCTTACTTTACAATTCATTCATTGAAAAATTAGAGGCTCAACAACAGCATAATTTCATCCTTGCTCTTTTTTTTTCCTTCTTAAAGATCTACATCAAAAATGACACTGGTGCAATGGGATTTTACTTTCCCCTTACAGAGCAAAGATGTTGCTGATTATACAGATCTCAAAATGAAAACACTAAGATAACAAATTGAAAGAATACCAGACTTTAAGAAGAAAGCGTGCAAGTATACAAGTTGTAAATTGAAAGACCTTAGAATACGCTTTGGGATATCAAAGTCTTAAACTTCTATGTGGAGCTGATTTTCAGTTTCTAGCTAATTTTCTTTTCTTTTATTCACTATCACTTGTCTTGTAAATAACACATACTTTCAAATGAAAGCTATGATGTCACTAGAGCACTGCTCTGTGTATCTCAATTCAGATTAACTGTCTTGTTTATCAACTTGCCTTCATACTTTCACTTACATAGCTTTAGAGGTATAATGACTGAAAAAAATTACTGTAACCAATATTCTCTGTAGTATGTGATAAGTCTATATAATGTTTTGAAGTGTTATGTTTCTATTTCAATGAAATTAATAAAAATAATTACTTTAGGAATATACCTGAAACACAGTGTGGACCACATTACAATTAAGTATACCGTCAAGTGAGTTCAGTATACATAGTTGCTGTGACATCAAACCTGTTAAGTCATGGAAAACTAAGATGTGATGCACTTAATACATATGTTTAAATCCAAGAAAGGCCATAGTTCAAATAGAAAAATAGTAGGACAGTTGAGCCATCTCCTGGTCCTAGACAGTGTCATCTTTCCAAAATCAAAGTATCTGTGTGAAGCAGTTAGCAAAACATTTACATTTTGATAAGCAATATAATTTCCCAATAAAACATCACTCATAGCACTCAATTGTTATTCTAAATTTTAATTTTATTGATATCTGTAGATTTTTAAAATTTAACTGATGAATTTTTAAAACATAGAACTTATTAATATAAGAATATTATACTATTTAGAAATCACACAAGACAAGAGCTTCAAATTCACGCCATCAACTCTATAGCATGAAAGCCAAAAAAAGCTCATATCATTGTGGAAGCTCTTGATGGAATGTCTAACTCTGACAAAGGAGTAGAGAGGGATATAAATTATCGCTAATCAGCCAGAGTTTGCGGAGAATCAATATGCAGATAGGTAGATAGTGAAAGTTGAATTGAGAGACACAGAGACAGAAACAGAGACATAGAGAGATTGAGGGACACACAGAGAGAGAGAGAGACAGAGAGAGAAAGAGAAAGAATAGAGGCTCTTTAACACAAGATGGAATCTGAAGATCTTAGTATAAGTGAGAAAACCCACCTAGGGCTTTGTATTTTCAATACATTCAAGTAAAATTAGTAGTAACATGGAACTACAGGGTGTCCCCTACCCCTTGGAAATAGGACACAGACACATACTAATGCAGTAAAATCTTACAGAGATAGTTTTTTTTTTTTAAAAAAAAGATAACCAGTAAATATTTCAAGCTCTCTAACATTAATTGTTTATAGCTCTAGTTGTAGTCATAATGACATGACAACTAAGAAAAGATGTTATAAAAGAACAGAAAGAAGGAAATGACTAGCAAAAGTCAAGGAACCAAATTTGTTGATTAAAAAAAATAAATGATTTCTTTTTTGTGCAGAAGCTTTTTAATTTGATCAGGTCCCATTTATTTATTTTAGTTGTTGCTGTGATTGAAACAATCATTAGAGCAAATAGACAATCTACAAAATGGGAGAAAATATTTGCATGCTATGCATATGATAAAGGGCTGATAACTACAATCTATATAGAACTCAGGAAAATCAGCAAGAAAAAAAATCAAACAACCCTGTCAACAAGTGTGCAAAGGACATGAAAAGAAACTTTTCAAAAGAAGATAGACTAGTGGCTAACAAACATATGAAAAAATGCTCAACATCTCTAATCATCACGGAAATGCAAATCAAAATCACAGTGAGATATCACTTGTCTCCAGAGAGAATGGCCTTTTTCTATAAGTCCCAAAATAGTAAATGTTGACATGGATGCGGAGAGATAGAGGCACTCATACACTGCTGGTGAGACGGCAAACTAGCACAATCTCTGTGGAAAGTAATATGGAGATATATCAAAGAGCTAAGCATAGAACTACCATTCCATCCAGCAATCTCATTACTGGGCACCTACTCAAAGGAACAAAGACATTTATAAAAAAGACATCTGCACTAGAATGTGCAGATGCACATTCACAATTGCAAAGATGTGGAAACCCAGTGCCCATCAATACATGAGTCGATTAATAAAATGTGATATATGTATACCATGGAGTTCTACTCAGCTACAAAAAACAATGGTGATCTAGCACCTCTTGTATTATCCCGGATAGAGCTGGAGCTCATTCTAATAAGTATCACAAGAATGGAAAAACAACACCACATGTACTCGCCATTAAATTGGTATTAATTGATCAACACTTATGTGCACATATAATATAATATTCATTGGGTGTCAGGCAGATACACACCTAATGGGTGTGGTGTGCACTGTCTGGGTGACGGACACTCTTGAAGCTCTGACTCAGGTGGGGCAAAGGCAATATATGTAACCTAAACATTTGTACTTCCATAACATGCTGAAAAAAAAAAAGCTGAGAGTACCTCCCACCTTAAAAGAATATAATAAGTACTTACCTCAGTAGAAGACAAATTGAACAGTACATTATAAAAATAGAGAATTATATTTCTGAACTGTAAACACAAGTACAGGAAAAACCAACATCATTAACTGAACAAATGAATGAATTGAGAGAAGACAGGATTGGAAAAAATAAGGGTGACTCTCAACTGCCAGGGAAGAAAGGCATGAGATTATTATTCTGAATGCAGGAGAAAAAAGAAAAAGACATTAAGGCACTTAGGAAGATATAAAAGAAGTAAAATATATATCACAAATATAAGTGTTATTTCTGCTGAAAAACATTGAAACTGCAAAAATATACTCACGGATATACTAGGGGAAATATTGCTATGAAATGAACTGATTTTAAAGATGTAAAAGGTCACACCATGTTTTATGAAAAATTAATACAAAATAGTACTTACTGAGACATATTCTAGTTTTGTATTGAATTTCAAAGATAACTGAAGAAATTTCCATGCACACAGACAGGCAAAAGAACAAGCTAATGTAAGAAGAGAAATCAGGTTTGATTCGGATTTTACGTAGCTATATTAAATATCAGGAGAGAATGGAGGTATATCTTCAAAATTCCAAGGAGAAAATATCTTGAAAAATAGCCAATTTATAATTCAAGTTCAAAGGTAATTTATGTTTATAAAGGTGGTAACCAATTACCACCAGACACAAAAGAGCACAGGGAAAAATAATATTCTTAAGTTCTTCCTGAAATACTTACTGTTCCAATCCAGCTAATTAGGAAGTGAATTGAATTTTAAAAATCAGGCATAGAATATAGAAATGGAGAAATAAACAGATAACAAATATTGAATCTCTTATTCAGATATAAAATTGATCTGAAACAACTGAGAGCCTTATGCTGACAGAAAATAGTGCAACTGTTATAAACTTTGATAATTCAAAAATAAAGATACAACCATTTTAAAGTAAGAAATGGTAAAAAGAGAGAAAAAAACCATAAGAATGCTGGTTTTCTCATCTTTGTAGTAAGTAGCATTTGCATAATATTAAATTAAAATTTGGAGGAAAAAATAATGGCTCCTGTTCTGTGTAGTATATCTGAATCTTTTCTTTTTAACTTTGAAGAAATATCTTGGGCATTATAATCCTTTTTTTCCAAACAAAAAAACACTTATCTGAAACTTCAATTTTATAACAATTTCTTTTGCTCCTAAAAATTCAAGAAATATTAAAATGAACACTTTTAATAGAATGTATGAATATGATGTCATTTTAAGAAAATAATTTTTATTAACACATAACTAATGTTCCAATATACATGCATAGAAAGAACCAGAATAATGTTTTGTCTAGTTTTCTTTCTTGCTGATGAGATTCCAATGAGTTTTAAGAAATGTATTCTTTATACATTTTTGTATCATTTGACCTTTAAAAAAAGCATTTGGTATTTCTTATAAATACTATAAAATCATTACCCCCAAATGAAAAGGCATCTGTGCAATACTCATGTTTGTACAACAGTGATTTGGCTCTGTGCCTCCAGGAGGCAAAACTGGTAGACACTGGCCCGGGTAATAAAGGAGACTGAAGATTTTTCTTTCACAGAATTTTTAGGCTCTGATATCATGGTACTTGTTTTTCTATCTTGGTCCTACCTAGTGGAAATGCCCATGAAGGGGCATTTATCAGGTTTTTAATATAGGGCAAAATTAGTCAATCTTTGAGTTTGGAAACTATAGCCAGAATCCTTTCTATTCTGCCAAGCTTTACAGAGTCTTCCAATCTCATTTCTTAAAAGTCTACTTCTGTATTTAATAAAAATTCACATGGTAGATTATAGGAGATGTTGGCATATCTCTTGGCTTTATCCAACTAGTACCAGTCCTCTAGGGACATGCTAATAACCTGATAGAAACTAGAGAACAAGGGAGAAAAACAATATTAATCTTTAAACACATATGTATATGGTAAAAATAATGACTTTGAGATTGAAAACCTGAAAAACAAGACAAATATTCAAATCTCCTTCATCATAATGGAAAAATTCATTGATTGACAGTGAGATATTGTATCTTGTCAGCTACAGCAGCGACCGTTAGACTTGTTGCTGACATCAACACACCACAACAAGCTATCTGTTAGAAAGCAAACACAGTTTCATTTGCACTTCAAGAATCTTCAATGAATGTCACACATTTACCTGATGATCCTTATCTTTTTAAAAAATAACTAATTATTTATTACCTCTCATAGTTTCTGTGCGTTTTTTTAAAATTTCAGAATATTATGGGGGTACAAATGTTTTGGTTAAATGAATTGCTTTTGTATAGTTTGAATCAAAGTCATAAGTGTGTCCATCACCCAGATAGTGTGCATTGTACCCATTAGATGTGAATTTACCCATCTGCTCTCCCACCCTTCCACCTGCTTGATTTCCGTTGAATTTTACTGCAATATGTACACATGAGTGCTGATTATTTACTCTTTTAAAAGGCCTAGAAATTGTACTCCTAAAAACTTTACAATAGCTACACCCTAAATATATTTAGTTGTATTTTAATTTTGGTTTTGGTGGAAGAGTGATTTCTGAAGAGTAATTTTAATAGAAATGTCTAGTTGGAACCTCAGCGGATATGTTTTAAAAGACTTTATTGTCGTTTCTATTTAAAGTAATATTCTCCAAAACAAATGGATGAAAAAGGATAGCAGAATTTCTGTTTGAGTGAAATTAGTATCTTAGAAATTATATTTCCATATTTCATTCCTTAGAAATATTAATCAATTTAACAGTTAAAATAATTTATTTGTATAACTCCTAAAATATCTACCTACGTTGAAGAATTCCTCCTTCTTTCCTTCCTTCCCTTTCTTCCTTCCCCTCCCTCCCTCCTTCCTGTCCTAGCTTCCTTCACTCCTTCCTGGATACCTTCCTTCTCTTCCTTTTTTCTAATTCATTCTGCATACATTTATTGAACACTATGCCTAGGCATTGCGTTAAGAAACAGGAATACAGACAATGGACATAGTCCATGTTCTTGCTTATCTCAAATTCAATTCTGGATAAGTACTGCTGAGAATCAAATATTACAAGACTTTTGAAGTCTGTAACTCTGTTTTTGAGGTAAAACAATATATTTTACAGATGATTGAAAGGAAATATTGATGTTATATTAGGTCATTAAATATGAAATGTCTGATTTTGAATCAAAAGTTTGGTTTATTATACCTCTAATAAGAAACAGCACAATTAATCAAAGTGTGTGCCCAAATTATCAACACAGTTTTGCCATCTTAATGGTAGCTTGCTTATGCCAGCAGTGAAGAAGCCTAGAGAGTGAATGGCGATGAAATTGTGATAAGAGTTTTTCTCAGCTTGTTGAGAACTGAATATTTTTCCTTGCAAGAAGAGGTCCAAAGCCTGGAAGCAGTGGTAGTCAGTTGGTGCAAAGTCTGATAAATACAGTGGATGACAGAGAGTTTCCAAGTCCAGCTTCTGTATTGAGCAGCATTGTGTTTTGCGACATGTGATTGAGAGTTTTCTTGCAAGAGTATTGGCCTGTCTCTATTGACCAATCTCGACTGCTTAATTGCAACCATCTTATCGTTTTGTACAATTGGTTGCAGTAGACATCCACTATAATTGATTGACCAGCCTTCATGAAGCTATAGTGGGTAATACCAGCAGTGGACAACCAAACAGACACCATTAGCTTTTTTTGATGAATATTCAGTTTTGGACTGTGTTTTGACACTTCATCTTTATCCAACCATGTGCTGAACACTTGAGATTGTTAAAAAGAATCCATTTTTCATCACACGTAACAATACAGTGCAAAATGGTTTGTCTTTGTGTCGTGACAGCAAAGAAAGGCAAGCTTCAAGACGATTTCTCTTCTGATGTTCATTGAATTCATGTGGAACCCATCTATCCAGCTTCTTTAACTTGCCCATTTGTTTCAAATGGTCCGATATTGTTGGAATGATAACGTCAAACCTTGCAGCTGATTCACTTGTAGGTTGAGATGGATTCACTTCCCCTACAGATTCAGCTCATCATTATCCACCTCGGTCTGAGGTCACCCACGTAGCTCATTTTCAAGATTAAAATCATCATAATGAAGCTTCTCAAACTGTAGATGTACTGTGTGTTCATTATCCACATCTTTCCCAACACTTCATTGATATTTCAAACTGTTTGCACTGCATTGGTTCCACGATGGAATTCAAATTAAAAAATAACGTGAATTTTTGACTTAGCCATGGTTTCACAAAAATTGCCCTAAAAAATAATTGGACAGATAATCACAAGCCAAATGTGCATTTGAAAGAATGAAGATGTACCTTCACAATAAAAAGAAAAACCAAAAAACAAAAACAAGAAGCATCAAAGTGAAATGTCAAAGATATCAACTGTCAAACTTAATACTTAAGGAAATCAGACATTCCATACTTAATTACCTAATATAAACATATTTTACCTTCACAATTTAGTTTTAAGCACCTTTAACTGATATTATTTTCATCTTCTGAGCATCTGCAGTATGTCATGAACATCCTGTACTCATTATCTTTTCTGACATTTCAATCTTCATTCTTTTTCTTGGAATGTTCCTTCATATGTCTTCTACACAGAAAAAGCTCTCATTTTCTTCAAAGTACATCTCAGTCATGAATTTTTTTAAGTACAGTATACATCATTAAGTTTTTATACATAAACAGATCATTATAGATAGTAGACACAATTTAACAGTTAACCTATATTGCACTCCTCAAATGTTAGTCTATGTCTCCTAACTGGAGTGTAAGTACCAAGAGAGAACATCTCTTTATTCTTAAAAGCTATGTGGCAGAAGCTTGAGAACTATTTATTCATTGAAATATTTTCTTTTATAAATGCATTTGTTAAGAGGTGTTCTAATTAGGGTTTTCAAATGTAGAAAGAAAAATAGGACATACGGTTACATTTGAATTTCAGATAAAGGGTTAATTTTTTCATATAAGCATGTCCCAAGTATTAGATGAGACATACTTCACCAAAATAAATTATTTGCCGTTAATCTGAAATTCAAATTTAGATGTGCATCTTGCATTTTATATGGCAACTCTCAGTGGTAGGAAAAAGAAAATTAAAAATTTGTTAACTGCTCCTGTCAGTAAACTAGAAGCACAGTGCATATGCATATATAATCATAATACCCAAAGAGACAGTTACAGAGAGTTCTTTTTACATTTTGGGGGAGGGACTTTTTTCTTTGTGTGTGTATGTGCACATGGATATGTATGTGTGTGCGCATGTACCACACTGTCATTGGAGGAAGAGGGAACTTGACGCTACTTTCAGCTTCTGCAGCCCATTCATAGAATGACAATAGGAAGAAATGCCTGATTCATGGAGGCATATGAAAGCCATCCAGATGTAATCAGATGCTAGAAAAGTATACCCTGAAAAGTTTAAGATACATTATTGTAGAAAGACACATAAGCCTGTCCATCAGCTGCTTTTCATTTGAGTAAATAGATCTAACTTTTCAAATTCATTTCAATATATTTTCTTTTTTTAATTATTATTTGACTATTTTGCCAATTCATGGCTAAAAATCTGGACAGTTTTTATTGCATTTGGACTTTGTCAAAAGTGTTGGGGTTCAGGGAAATATTTTCTGCCAAGTTCCTCTACATTTGTGCCAAGTAATTTTCGATTGGTTTATAAGCCCACGTGTATTTTAAATAAAATGAATACATGCATTTTAGATTCCTTTACCCTTACCTCACACAGATGGTTCAGAAGACATCCAATAAACCTTTGATTCATGTCATAAGAAATAGATTGCTTAAAGGTTTTGGAAGTCAAGAAGTGAGACACCTCAGTTGCAAAGAGTAAGTCGACCCAAATGTTCTGGCTCCATGTGTATGATGACAGTGAGAGTTGCACTCTTCTGAGGTTGAGGTTGAAATGGTGTTGGACTGAAACTCAGTGAGGTTGTTTTAGTGCTTCGTTAAATGTTCAAACCCAAGGATACTATACTTTACATTTAATAACTACATATCTTGGATCATACTAAATTCGTTAACCTAACTGATATATATAGTCTACAACTAGCCTCAAGTACTCACCGTCAACATATGAAGAGTATTGAAAATGGTATTATATTTATCTTTAATACTAGATTATTTCAGTATGTGAATTAGCTTCTATGGTACATTGGAAGTTGGTGATGTAGATATAACTAAAAAGCAGAAGGAATCACGTCACCCTACACCTGAGTTCTTAGAAATTTTCATGTCTAGAATATAATTAATAACACTTAACAATGAAATGCTTTTGACTTTTTAATTTTTATTTTTATTAATAATAATCTATTATAGATATGCAATTCTGCAAAAAACTCACTTGTGCACAATATAAAACAATTTTCTATAATCAAATTATTTTTAATTTTTCCCCTATTAACCAGTCAGTGGAAACTCATTCTCGGCCAAGGCAACTCCCCTTTTCCCATGTTGTGTGAACTATTTAGGGATGAAAGAGCTTCCATAGTGCCAAGGCTTTGGAGGAGGGGCATCTGGAGAGACGTTCACCATCACATTCACTACCTAGTCTCTGGTCCACATAGGTTTCTGTTGAGATGTTTCTCATTACTGTTCCCATGCGCCTTCAGTTTGAGTGCAGTTCTGTATTATGTTTACCTCACTGAAGTATGTGGAATCTGGATATTTCTATGCCACTCTGGAACATGAAAATCTTTCTTTCTCATTCTGCATCCTGCATCCTTTGTCAATAAAGCAGGGCATTGGATCTACCAACATTTATGTGCTCATTTTTTTCCCTCTTAATTTCCTTTATGTTACTTTCCAAATTGTGGGAAGTATGCAGGGTGTGTGTGTGGTGTATATCTGTGTGTGTGTTTTCTATTTGTGATCATCTTTGTCAGAAAGAAAGGTACAATCTAGATCTCTCTTGATGGTTTATGAAATGCTTTGTCTATGCCAACAAACCTCTCTAAAGACCAAGGTTTTTGTAAACCAAAGCCAGAAAAAGCACAAACGACCAATAGGCCTAAATGTTTGAATTAGTGTCAGGATTGAGGACAGAGAGGAAAGATGTTGCATTCTGGGAAGTAAAACACCTCAACAGCTTTAACCATCACTTTTAGGAGGAATTTATTCCCATTATTTAGTAATCTATAAACACTGTGCAGAGAATGCTTTTACAGTAATATAGTACCACAAACATAAACTTAAAATCTATAAATCTAGGGCCATGGAAAATAGGTTTGAATCATTGTTATTTCAAAATATAAAAAATAATTAAAATGCATTACCACAAAATAGAGGTGCTTTCAAATTAGCCTAAGATCTAAGGGATACTAGGAGACAGGAGCCTGCTTTGGAGGTAGTTGGAGAAGGGACTCTGCTTCTCATGCTCAAATTCACGTTCCCAAGAATGACTTGTGATTATTCAAGAAGGAAAATAAATTATCTTCATGTATGCTACATAGATTGAAAATAATAAAATAGAGAATAAAAAAGAAGTTGGAACACATTCAAGGCAATTAGGAAAGTATCTGTCAAAATGTATCAAGTGCGTTTAATGGACATTATGACTTGAGTTCCTTTCAGGACTGCAGCTGACCCTTGAATAACATGAATTTGAACTGCAGGAGTTCACTTACATGTGCATTTTCTTTTTCTTCTGCCACCCCTGAGACAGCAAGGCTAACTGATTCTTTTCCTCCTCTTCTTCCTTAGACTCCTCAATGTGAAGATGACCAAGATGAACCTTTATGATGATCCACCTCCACTTAATAAATTGTAAATACATTTTCTCTTCCTTATAATTGTCTTAATAACATTTTCTGTTCTCTAGCTTACTGTATTGTAAGAATAATAGTATATAATATATATAACCTACAAAATATGTGTTAATAAACTGTTTTATCTGTAAGGCTTTTGGTTAAGAGTAGGCTATTAGTAGTCAAGTTTTGGGGGAATCAAAAGTCATGCACAGATTTTGACTTTATAAGAGGTCAGTGCCACTAACCCCTTGATTGTTCAAGGGCTAATTGTATTTGGTTTTAGGTTCCAGTTTGTATTCAGAGGTCAAATTCAAATACCTTCAGGATCCAGACAAGTAAGTTAAATGCCAATAGGTCCGATCTAACCCCACAGGAGTTAATGGAAATTGGAAATGTAGTTTTTGTTCTATGAAAAGATTCACTGAATAGGCCAAAGGAAACACATCTGCAGGCAGTATTGGTGGCTCTCAGGACACTGCCAAAGCAATCACACATCTTCAAAATGATTTGAAAGAACTTGCAAACAAATTATGAAGTAAATGTATTACTTTGTGATATCTAGGCTTGAAATTTTGAGAAGGAAATTCCAAAACTATTCTTTTCATTATTATTCAAAGTAACTTTGCTGTTTTGTCTCTCCTTTGAGAGTCTGCAGCTTTTACCTTTAAGCTCTCCTTTCATCTTTTGAAAATAGGACAGTAGCAATATCCTTGTACAGAAGCAGGAATTAATGCTTTCTAAAATGTGATTCTCACTATGAATTTGTATGAAACTGGCAGTTATTAAACCGTAAAGCCAATTAGCATAAAATGAAAATCTGTGTTTAAAATAATCTTTTAATACATGGGGAGATACTGAGATACAACATTGCTTGGTTTTCTGATCAATGTGAATATACAAGTTTCGGTAGTCACCTATCTTCCATAGATTTATCATTACCATCCCTATTGTATATCATAGGCAATAAGTTTTTAAAATTATCTGTATTATTTCTATATTTTTACATTTTCCACATTATACTTACATACGTTTTCTCATGTGAGCTTCACACGACCATATTTGAACTTTACATATAAGAAAACTGAGATTTTAGGAGGTTAAGTGATTTAATTTGGCACGTAATCAATAGTAGGAACAAAACACAAAGCTGAGTATTTTCTACCTTAGACTCTGGGCAGTTTCGATCATGCCTTGCTGCTTTGATAGAAATGAAACGTAGTTATATTTTATTGTCTTTCTTCCAAACATTTTTTACACCATGTTATTTTACTTGCCTTTTTAACGTATCTATAAGGGAAATAGGATTGGTCTTAACCTACAGATATGGGAAAAGGAAACTTAGGAAATTTAAATTCTTACCAGAAATCACAACAGTGAATCAGAACAGACTCAACAGAGAATAAAGATTTTCTGATTCTTGTTGGGAAGCTTCCTTTTCTGTTCTAGCCTGAGCCTGCGAGAAAGCAGTAGCTCTTCATTTAGCTTGATATAATTATTCTGGATTCTTTCACCCATGGACTAAATGGCTCTTTAGTTTACATGCTCTTTTACTTACAGTTTATGGTTTTAATTATAGCTTTCATCACTTCCTTTGACCTGTCATGCCTTTGCAAGATTCTTTCATTCCCATTGGTTGTTGATGGCAATGTTGCAGATACTTTATTTCAGGCCTGTATTTTTGTTCCATTTATGCTAATGATAAATCCTACATTTCTAACATGCTACTTAGGGTAGAATTCAGTGGAGTTAATTATATTCTCTGCATAATGTAATTCTGAACTCCCTGGGATGAAAATAGCATTAGAATTTTCTATAATTTTATGTTTGCTCTCTCATTACTTCTGAAATTTAAATAGATTTAGTTTAGGTGACCTGAAGTTCAAGGTTTTCCTAAGTGAACTGAATGAATTATCTCTGCTTTCCATTTAGCGATGATGTTTATAAACTGACAATGAAATGAGATGACAATCTCCTAAGGATAGGGAGCCAGGCAAGATGCTTGTCAGCACCATTACACATTCGTTGGTTTGTTTTGTATTTTTTCACTGGTCCTTTGTTCACGAAAGTCAAATCACGAATACTCCTAAAGGATTTCGAAGTCAACCAAAATTGTGTTAACTGTTCTCACATTTCGAGTTTTTATGAGAAAACATAAAAAAGAAAATAGTTATTTCTAAAGCAAAAATAACCTTTTCCTTTATGTCCTACCTATGTGTTTATCTGGGATGGTAAATAATGATTTTTGAAAGCAGTGATGAGATTTTCTTCCAGGTTTCTCAATGGCCATGTGGTAGAATAAAACAAAGACTTTAGAATCATATAGCCATGGATTTGTCTGGTGGATGCACTACTCTTACATGGACAGACTACCTAACTTCTCTTGGCTTCATATGAGAAACTGGGACAATAATACCCATTTTACAAGTGTTGTTACAAAGATAATACATGATAATGTACATTGAAGTACTTCAATAAAATGAATGGTTAGTCCTGATAAGTTTTGCATTTATGTATTGGTGGTAGTTATTTAGAGTAACTTATACAAATTTTAAAATCTGCAGAATATTCAAGAAAGGAAGCACCCTTATAAGAGTCTAAGTTATTTTGAACTACTCTTACTCCTAGCCACACTAAGATGAAGACAGAGTTAAGTTTTAGTAATAACAAATCCCATTCTCAGAGTCTCTGGGACCAATACCATTTAAGTCCTTCCATTTTGGTTAGGTAGGTCACAATTTGCATTTTCTTCCATCATAGCCACGTCTTGTCTGCCATTTCTCGGTGACCTAACACCACCTTAATATCCTCTGTCATTCCTGAGGTTGATTGACAGACTTTCAAACAATCTGGTCATTCAGGTGACTTTCTCTTATGTTTCTAATATTGTGGAGGATGCTTTTATATAAACAGATAATGAGCTGAAGTAGGAGAACATATTCTCCCCATACCAAATTCCACCCTGAAGAATTATGTTCCAAACTATTACAAGGCCACTAGACAGAATTAAGTTTTTTGCTCATTTTCTTAAACTGACATATAGTGATAGAGCTCTTTCATTTCACCTACTTCGTTTTTCTGTAGGTAGCCAGGAATAAGCCAAAAGATAATCTAACATGCATCATTACTAAAATAAAAATTCCCCTTTGTGCCAACTCTCTGTACTTGTGAAGCCCAACTGCATTTGTCTTCTGGCTAGCTTCCTTCTTTATGAGTTATTAATGCTTTGAAAATTGGGCAGCCATTAGTATCTAATCAAAAAGTAATCAATTGCTTCATAAATAGAAGAATGCCAGCTGACCTCCTTCATAATTGTTCCACACATTTTTAGATTTGAATAAACTCTCTAAGGTACAGAGTATGAATATTTGTCATGTTACTGTGGCCACTTAAGATGTGTGAGAATGCAGGTCTTTGTCATATAATCGTGACCCAATTTTATTTAAAAAAAAAATGCCAGAGCCCAATTTAAACGTTCATTATTTACTTAAATGATAAGCATATATCATGATAGAATTATTATTAGTTCTAGTCATATTTCTGTAATTCTATTCTTGATGTTAGTTTTGTGTTATATTCATCTGGTCTTGAATTATAAATGAATCTATTTCTCAGCCTTCTAGATTCTTACTCAAAATATTTGTTAGCTATCATCAGAAGAAATGGCAGATTCAGCTAATTCTAAATATATGTTTTTGCAGAGAATGAAAGTATTTTCTAACTTCTGGGGTTCTAATTGGAGAGGTTATTATATTTGGATGTTCATTCTAAATGAATTTTAATAGTTGATTCGGTCCTACGTACAGTGTAAAGAATTTTGCATGGACCCATCATTTATTACACAACATCAAAGGATTTTTAGAGAGGCAAAAACATTTTCTTCCTAAATAGAATTGAATTGCTAGTTTATTCAGAAGAATGTCTTTGCATTAAAGTTCAGTAAAGTTACTTCCTGATCACCCATGAATTACTGAAAAACCTCTTTGAAAGATTTGAAATGTGGGGTCCTATACTATCACCTGGTGTACTAATGTTGAAATGAAAGATGAGCTTAGGTGAGAGATCTTATTTTCTTTTTAAACAAATGTGCATTTTCCATTAGATTATTGTCTCCATGGTTGTCCCACTGAGCTGTAAATTATTCCCATTATTTTATCATGTGCTTCATTTCGGTCGTCCTGGTAACAAACCATAATTGCCTTTTTAATATTTATGTATTTTATTCAAATGCTTCTTTTTAACTAAAGGAAAAATGAACTCTTTAAAAAGTTGAAGGGCATCTCAGTTCTAATCTCTGTAAAACTTCTTTTTCTTTTTTTTTTTTTTGCCTTTCTCTTATGTTAGTTCTGTAATATGAACTGAAATGAGTGCAGATATTAACACAATTCTTAAATATTTGTATGTAAATTGTACACTCAACAGTAAAACTGTTTGTATTTATTTACTAAAAGTAAATGTGATAGTCAAGTTATCCTGTTATATTAAATAGCATTGTTAGTAAGTTAGACATTCTCAGTAAGTCATGCAAGTGATTGGAAAGAAAGCTAATTCTGACCCCCTACTATTATTTACTGTCATGCTGGAGTGTTCAAATGACGGAGATACAAGGAATAAGACCTCATTTGTTATACTGGATGACTCGTTTAACACTGACTGTTTTAAACAGGTTTGTCAGCCATTTAACCTGGACAAAAAACTATCAGTTCCTTCACATTTAAATACAATTACATTAAAATATCACTTTTCCTTTAATAACATTTTATTTCAATATCTAAATATAATTTGGGGAATTACCTGTAAATTTAGTGGGAATGTTATAGTAAGTGGTGATATGGCACATTTTCATCTTATTCTACTGCCGTCATAATTTTAAAAAGAAAAAATTGAAAGAAATCTAGTACTTAAATTAGAGATAAGCATATTGTGAAAACAGATTTTAGTTTTCAAAAAGGAAACTATTACATGAGCTGGAAAAATTTAGAAAAACTTTCTAAAAATTTTTAAAACAGTGTGATCTTCCCAACCTTTGGCTACAAACTTAGTGCATATCAATCACTTTATAGATGTCTTTTGAGTAAAATGATTTAAAAAAAAATACTTGCTAACTAATGCTGTATACAGAGATAGGAAATATAAAATTTAAAGATAAAATTTCTTGCCAAAGAACATTAAATAATAATATTTGTAGATGTTTCCAAGTTTGAAAATGGTCAATTCTTATGGCTTATACATAAATTAAGGGAGGAACATCGATATGGGTGTTTCTGTCTTTCATTCTAATCTGTTGCATTATATAGGAAGCTTGTAAACATTATCCAATATATCACAAAATGTGTGTAATCAAATTTATGTTTGGCAGTGATTTTATAAGGCAGTTTTTATAGGATTAAATTACACTTTTTTCAAATTATATATTCTATCTTTCAATCCAACCCTAGGTTATTTGGAAGTGATTGGAATTTTTAACATCTTTGAACTAGCAGACACTATTAATATAAATTCTGGTTGGAATCATAAGTAAAGCAGTGTATCTTTAAAGATATCACTGCAATTTTTAAGAATAATTTTCTGATTGTGGCAGAGGTAATGCTGGTTGTCCAGCAATATTGAGCTCCTAAGAGGGTCCATGTACAGTATTTGAGTTCTGACCATGGAACATGGATATGAATCATGTCTGACTCTTGCAATCTTATGCAGTCTTCCATTCCTTCTCTCTCCCAATTCATTCGTCTATCAGCAAAATTACTAGTTGGATAGAGTCTGGATCCTGAGTTAACCTTTTTGGGAGGGCCTTCCAGGATCGCTGTCTTATCTGCCTTAGAATATGATAGACACATATGATAGATATGATAACACAACAGGAATTTGACTGTTATCAAATATGGCAGCCAGTATTACTCATCCTGAATAATATAGAACAATAATTACTGTAAGAATCTACAAATAACAAAAATTGTTTTAAAAACAATTATTTGATTGTTGATTTAATGGAACACTTGTTTGATTGAATTACAAATTGGTTAAAGATTATAACATTTTAAACTTACAATAACAATTTATTTTTCTTATAAAAATAAACAATAAATGTATTTGAATAGCATTAAATACATATCTATAAAATCTAAGTTTCACCTAGAATATTCAGCATTTATTACTTCTAGATTTTTAACAGCCCATTTTATTCTTGACATATCATAAAACTATCATCAAGATAGCTTTTTTACAGACTCTCCTTTAAAAACCACTGTTTTGATAAACAAAACAAGAATAAAATAAGCTTTATATTTTTTGCTTGGTTAGCATATCTTATAATCACATGAAATTTTACATTAAATTCATGAACCTGTAGAAAAATGGTGGTGGAAATATATGAACAAGTAATTCAATGATCGGAACATAATTTTTCAGGTCCATTATACCTTTTCTGATTTTCTGTCTGCTCAGTCTATCAAATATTGAAAGAACGGTGCTGAAGTCTCCAACTGTAATAGTGGATTTGTCTGTTTCTCTGTGCAGTTCTGTTTTTACCGCATGCATTTTGATGTTTTGTCTTGATGTATACATGTTTACTCTTCCTTTGCATCTGCTAGAGGTGGAAATCCACTATGAGAGCCTGGTGATTTCCTGGTTTTATATGTGCCACATGAAGATGTAGAGTTCCTATAGACTACAGCCCTTGGGAATTTCTTACTATGATGCTAATCTACATTCAATCTCTGGTAATTCATCAAAATTATCTTAAGTTTTCCTACCAATTTATGGCTCCAGAGGCTTCTATTTCAGTAAAGCAAATCTTGACTGTGATGCTGTGTTCCCCTGCCTCTGGAGATTTCAGGTATTGGTTTTCCATGATCTTAGATATGTCCAAAAACATAGTTGATTTTCAATTTGCTCAACACACATTTTTTTGTGTATTGTAATGACAGGTGTGATTACTTGCCTTCTCTTCTTCCTTTATCGCTTCCTTCCTCCCTTGCTTCTTTCCTGCCTTCCTTCACTGCTTTCTTCCCTCCAGCCCTTCTTTCCCCACCAAAAGTTAATATTCTGCAAAAGTTTTAAGACTGAGGAGACACTTTCATTGTAGAAGCACTGTATCTAGCAAGATTTGCTTTCTTTGGCCCAAAACATATGTTTAATTATGTATTATAACATTTTAAAAACCGTGAGACTTCGCATAAAAGTATTCATCCTTTCCCTTTTAAATTAGAAATGCTGGCAATGCTGAGTTCATAGTCCTGCATGGAAACTATAACTGGGATTCAGTTGAAAATACCTCCTTTAGACCAGGTATGTGCTATTGCATTTATCATATTAAAAATTATTTTATTTATGTAACCTTCCCCCAGCCAAGCATTTTGGTTTGCCACTGCTATGCAACCCCACTGCTATGCGACCTCAACCACCCACTGCTATGCGACCCCAACCACCCAGAGTTAGGCGAAATTTCACACGGTAAGGGCAGACTTTCCTACCACTGCCTCCACTTTGTTGGGTTTGTCTGTGTGGATGTTCCCTGGTCCCCAGTTCCCAGTGTCAAGAATGAGTACCTGTACCCAGTCGAGCTGATGAGGGAGTGATCACAAACAGAGCAACTTAACACAAACAGTTCATCACATAAAAGAAAGAACGAAAGTAAAGAAAGCTAAGCAGAGGGAAAGTATATTCCAGAGAGAATGGAACAGGTCCCCGTGAGTGGAGAAAGACACTGGAGACTGAACACATGTTGCCCTTTATAAGCCCACTACTTTGTCCCGCCTTTCCCTGGCAGGATTGGTTGCTGTTTCCTGCCTTTGGGGGTAATTGACAGGTTGGTGTAATATAACAGATTGCATGACAGGTTACATAATAGGATAGATTATATAAGTTTCTCTTTCTGTGTTTGTGTCTTTTCTAGAATTTTCCATGAAGTTCCACCCATATTATGCTAATTAGATGGCAATGAGCTCTGAGTCAGTGACGGGTTACTAGGAATTTTTTACTATGTATGTTCCCACCAGGGAAGAGTTCCTAGCAGCAATTTGGTCCCTAGCTACAATTTGGTTCCCTTTCTCCACCTCTAGCCATCTCCTTGCCACCTGTTTACCCTCTACCAGGCCTAACAACTTCAGACACTAACCATAAGCACTCATACTCAAATTTGGAGGTTCCCACTTACCCCTAAGGAATTTGACAATTCATTAGATGATTCACAGAACTCAGGAAGGTGCTATAATCTTGATAACGGTTTTATTATAAAAGATGCATATCAGGACCAGCCCAAAGAAGAGATTAATAAGGAAACGTCTCAGAGAGTTCCAAATGAGAAGCTTCCATGTCTTCATATCCATGTGTCTCAATGACAAGGAAGCTCATCTGACCTTTAGTATTCAGAGCTATTATTGAGATTTTATTATGAAAGCTTAAGTCATTGAATCATTGGCCACACAGTTCAACTCAATCTGTGGCCCCCTTCCCTCCCAAGAGAATAGGCTAATATCACACAGTTGAAAGTCCCAACCCACTAATGCACTAATGGCATGGTTGGTCCTTTTAGGGTGGCCTACCCCTATCCTGAGTCATCTCATTAGCATAAGTGATCTAGGGACCAAGAGTCACCTTATTAGCATAAACTCAGGTGTGGTCCCTGAGGCTCACCATGAGTAATATAGACATTCCTATCACTCAGGAAATCCTAAGGGTTGTGAGGTATCTACTCAGGCATCAGGGACAAAGGCCAGCCAATTTTGTTATTATACAATTGCCACCTACATTTAGAGACAAGTTCTGGAAAATATAAAAAATTCAGTAACAGAAAATACGGAAGTTAGAATGTCAAAAGAGAAAACTAGAGTTTACAATACAAATACTGATAATCATCAGGAGCTAAAGAATTGTTATATTTAATTTCCAGATTTAGCAATTTTGTTAAATTTTATAGCTTAATCCAGTTAACTTCACCATTTTACTAGAAATTCTAACAGTTAATATTTATGGATTTTCCAGTGTGTATACTACTAAACACTTTTAATATTTATCTCTAAATCACAGAGCACTTCTTTAAGACAGGCACTGCTGTTCCAATTTTGTAGATAAAATACGTATGAGTAAATGGCAGAACAAGGATTGAATCCATTTATAAGACATATTGAATTATTTGAATACATTTTGAAATGTAAATTAATATATCTACCTAACTTACAGTAAAGTCACAGAATCAATTTTGGCTGAATTTCATGGAATGTTATTACAATATTAATAGAAAGTGAATAATATGAGAATATAATTATCATAATATAATATAATAATCCTTGATACCTACACCAATTTCTTAAGAACTTTGTTTTTTTCCTCAATTATCCAATAGTTAATAAGTAATGTAGTCTGTAAAATCTTGCAAAATATTACGTTCCTCCATTTTAGTGCATATTCTTTAATATATAGAAGACATTGTGCTCTGTTGTCTAGCCCCTATGCAATTTCCCATTACTCCTTTATTAAAAAAAGAAGTGGTAATTACTGAAATGGGTATTACAGAAGAGGTGCACAGGATATGTTATAAGAATGAAATGGAGAAAATGCCTAACTGCCTCATGAATTCAAGATGGACTACATAGCAGTAATATTTGAGTTTTTAAACATAAAATTTTAAAAGGAATCCATAAAAATAACTTTAAGAAAAATTAGTTAAAAACAGAATATAACAAAAGTGATTTATTTTGGCCAAAACAGGGTAGAAGTTGAGGTTAGATGTAGGAAGAAATTGGATTATGAAGGAACTTTTATTCTATGCTAAGAAATTTAGAATTTCAACCTAAGGCCAAGGGGAAAACATGAAAGAATTTTATGCAGGACAGTATCATGATTGGATACTTCAACAATTATGTTCTGGTAGTGTGGAGAGAAAATTTATCATCATTTTTAAAGTGATGTTATGAAATAATTTTATGAAGTATAACTGATAAAGGAGTGCACAATTCATAATTGTGCATCTTAATTAGTTTTCACCAAGTGATGGTACACGGAACCAGCACATTTATCAAGATGAAAACATTAAATGCTGCCAGCCCCACAAAAAGCCACTTACTATTTCCCCCAGCTACCCATATTCTTCCTCAAAGAGAAAAAGTATCCTGACTTTTAACATCAAATATTATTTTTCCCATTTTTGAACTGTGTATAAATAAAATCACATATTATGCACAGTTTTATGCCGACTTTTTTCATTCAGAATTTTGTTTGCAAAATTAATTGATATTATTAAGCCTAGCAGTGGTTAATGTGTTTTCAGTGTTGTATAGTATTCCATTTTATTAATTTACCTAAATTTATATATCTATTCTATAGTTATCTATGATTTATCAGTTACAAGTGATTGATAATAATGATACTATGAACAATAATGATACTATGAACATATTTATACATATGTGTGTGTGTGTGTGTGTGTGTGTGTGTGTGTGTATTTATTTGTATACATTTCCTTCGAGGTTAGACAAGGTTGTAGAATTCTGGGTCTGAAAGCATTCCTTCGTTCAGTTTTAGTACATACTGCCAAACAGATTCACCAAACATATGGAGTTGGAGATGTCTGTCATTGTTTAGGTAGAGAGGTTAAATAATAAGTAAATATATAGCTTAGGCTGCTAGGAGAGCAATATAGGAAATGTATACATGCGTAAATTAATCCATGTGGTAGTTCAATCCACAGGAAGTGGTGAGTTTATTAGAGGATAATAGTATATAAAGTCTAAGAAGAGACACGTAGGGAATTCTTAATTTATCAAGTGGAATAAAGAAGAGGAACCCTCAGAATCTGAAAATGAAAATCCTCAAAAAAGTGACCATAGGCAAAGTATACATCTATTTCAGGAATAACATAGTCAAGAAATACACATTAGCGAAAAAGTTAAAGGAAAATGGATTGAAATGTTTACATTTAAATGTAATGTCTAAGATCATTGATAAACTCATAAAGGCAGACTACATCACTGAAGGTAAGGGTCATAGACTAGATGATTGCACACAACTAAAGAGGGAATTCTAGTTGAAGAAGTGTCAAGATTGCATTTAAGTTCATTTTTCTTTAGTGAAGTAAATGGGTACACAAAAGAGATTTCTAAGAAAAGATTGTGAAAATAGCTTAGGAAAGAACATTTGTCGTCTCATAGGCAAGTTTAGTGGTGCATGATTTCTGTTAGATAATTTCTTCTATTTATGGAATAACATTCTATCTGTATTTTTTATAATAACATCTGCTGGTCATTGATATTGTTTATAGCAATAAATTGTACCACAGTGAACTAGATTATAAAGCCACGCCAAAACAAAAAAGAAAAAATAGGAAGAAAAAACAGCTGGCATTTTCCCTTATAATTAGCATAGTGATATCTGTAATTTTCATTAAGATTATCCCCAAGTTGTACCAGGGCTGCCACTAATTATTGCATCCTGATTCTGCCACAGCCTCACTGTTAAATTAGAGCTTAAAGTTAGTGACAGAGACAGGGGCTTTCTGACAGCCAATCCAATCATGGCCACTAATTCTGAGCAAATAGCAGCAGCTATTTCACTCACAGGAGAAATAAGCTTAGTGGAAATATTAAAGAACTGTGAATGTCACTGCTTTGCTCTAATTGGTTCTTTGTGATTCATGCTGGCCTAGCTCAGAAACCTACAAACTGAAAGCTTAAAAGCCATATTTCAGAAAATATGTCTTAAGTAATGAAAAGAGACCAAATGTCTATTGAAGTAAACAACTGACTGTTACTTTCAGCATTGTGTGTTTGTATAAGGTATTTAGTACAAGTTTCTCTTCTAATATAGTACACTAATCCATTCTTTCTATAGATTGTAATTTTTAATGGTTGTGTATCTACATGTATGTGTGTGTATACTAATACATATATATAGTATATATGTACTATAATTACGTTTTTGTGTCTGTATAGGTTTTAAAATACAGCCTTTCTCCCCCTATTTTTTCTGAGTTAGTGACAGTTAAGTTACTGGGTCAACTTATTTTCTTGAATTTATTTTTATATATGAAAAAATGTATTATTTTTGGTAAGTTAATTACAAGTGTTCCTATGACCGACAAAATGTACATATACAGAGTTAGCTCTTTGAATCAAAGGAGAGATATTTTGCTAAAAGTTGCAGAAGTAGTATCTATGTTGTTAAGGAACAACTGAACATTAAGATCATGGTGTTAAATTTAAAATCAAAGCATTACTGAGGTACCATCATATTAATCTCATTATAATATTAAAACAGAGCTATAACAAAGCCTCTCAATTATAATTAATATGTTCCAATAATGCTGACAAATGTACAATGATATAATTATTAGAGAAAACAACATGGCAAGATATTTTTTTAAAAGTTATAAATCTGCTTATTCCTTTGATTTACTAAACTTATTCTTGGGAATTTATTATAAAAAGTAATTCAAAGATACAAAATGTATCTTTACTCTGGTGCAGTCCATGTACCATTATCTATGGTATCAAAAATCTTAAAAATACCTAAAATAATCATAAAACAGTTTGTATTCATCTGTGTTGTCATAACAAAATACCCACAGACTGGGTATGTTAAACAACAGAAATTTATTTCTTATAGTTCTAGGGGCTGGGAAGTCCAAGATCAAGGTGTTGGCCAGTTTGGTTCCCTATGAGGGTTCTCTTCCTCACTTGAAGATGGATGTCTTCTTGATGTGTTCTCATGTAGTATTTAGAGAGAGAGCTAGAGTTATTTGGCATCTCCTATTACAAGAACACTAATCCTATTGGATCAGAAATCCACCCTTATGACTTCATTTTACATTAAATACTACCTTTGAAGCCCCATCTCTGAATACAGCAATACTGAGGGTCAAAGCTTCAACATGTAAATGTGAGGAAGAAACAAACATTCAGCCCATAACACAGTGATATAAATAGTCGTCTCATGTGGCTTCATAAAAATAATATTTAGAAAGATTAAATACAGATGTGGGAAAATGTCTAAAATATATATATTAAATAAAAATATAAAAGATTATATAAAGTATAATAGGAGATTTATTCCAATAGTATTTATCTGAAAGAGACTTGAAAGATACATTTAAAAATAAAATAAATCTTGTTTCACAGATCTAGAAAAAACAATCTTAAGCTTCATTAGGAACCCAAAAAGAGCCCAAACAGCCAAAGCAATCTTAAGCAAAAAGAACAAATCTGGAGGCATCACATTATCTGACTTCAAATTGTGCTACAAGGTTGTAGTAACCAAAACGGCATGGTACTGGTATAAAGGTAGAGACATAGACCAGTGGAACAGAACAGAGAATTCAGAAATAAACCCATATAACTATGACCATCTGATCTCTGAAAAAGCAGAAAAAAATCATGCACTGGGAAAGGGATACTCTATTTAACAAATGGTTATGGGAAAATTGGAAGCCACATGCAGAATAATGAAACAGGACCCCTAGCTCTCGCGATATACAAAAATTAATTCAAGGTGGGTTAAAAACCTATGTAAGGCATAAAACAATAAAAATTATAGAAGAAAACATGGGAAAAACTCTTCTAGCTATTGCCTAGACTAAGAATTTATGACTAAGTCCTCAAAGGAATATACAGCAACAACACAAATAAAAATAGGACTTAATTAAATTAAAAAGCTTCTGCACAGCAAAGAAAAAAATCAGCAGAGTTAATAGACAACCTACACAATGGAAGAAAATATTCATAAACTATATATCCAATAAAGGGCTAATATCCAAAATCTACATAGAATTCAAACAAATCAGCAAGAAAAAACCAATTCATCAAAAGTGGGCCAAAGATGTGAACAGAATTCTTTCAAAAGAAGACAGAAATGCCAACTAACATATGAAAAATTTCAATATCACTAATCATCAGGGAAATGCAAATTAAAACCACAATGAGATAACACCTTACCCCTGTCAGAATGGTCGTGATTAAAAAAGCAAAAAACAACAGATGCAATCATGGATGCAGAGAGAAAGGTATGCTTATACACTGTTGGTGGGTCTTTAAACTAGTACAACTTCTATGGAAAACAGTATGGAGATTCTTCAAAGACATAAAAGTAGACCTACCTACCACTTAATCCAGCAATCCCCCCTTGGGTATCTACCCAAAGGAAGAGAAATAATTTTATCAAAAAGACAGTTGCACTTGAATATTTACTGCAGCACAAGTCACAATTACAAAGATATGGAATCAACCTAAGTGCGCATCAATTCATGATTGGATAAAGAAAATGTGGTGTATACACACACACACACACACACAAACACACACACTCATTCAGGTGCATGCGCCTGCACGTGCGCACCAAGGAGAACTACTCAGCTGTAAAAAAGAATGAAATAATGTCATTCACAGCAACTTGGATGGAACCGGAGACCATTATCCTCAGTGAAGTATCTCAAGAATAGAAAAACAAATACCACATGTTGTCACTAATAAGTGGGTACTAAATTATGGGTACATACAGACACAAAAAGATGTTCAGGACATTTAAAACTAAGAAGGGGTGGCTGGAAGGGGATTGAGGGGTGAAAATTTACCAGTTGGATACAATGAACATTGCCCTGGTGGAGGGAATACTGCATGCCCTGATTTTAGCATTATACAGTATATTCATATAACAAAAACTCTTATATCCCATTAATATTTTGCAATGTGAAAAAATTGTTAATATGGTAAAAAAATAAAATAACCTTTGATGTGCTTTATTTAGATTATATTCTTTATAAGCAAAAACATAGGTAACATGATATATGATAGAGCCATATTTTTAGACAAAAGAGAAATAAATGGACAATATTTTTTCCCAAAGGAAATATATATATTGCTAACTCACACCATACACAGCAATCAATTGCACAAATATAAAAGATTTGAACTGGGTGTGATGGCCAACACCTGTAATTCCAACTAACCTAGAGGCTGAGGTGGGAGGATTGCTTGAGTCCAGAAGTTCAAGACCAGCCTGAGCAACATAATGAGACTTCATCTCAATTAAAAAATGAAAGGAAGATAAAAGATTCAGTATAGAAGACAAACTTACAAACTGTTAGAAAAGTATTTCAAATTATATTTATAACCTCAGAGTAGAAAAGATTACTTAAGATATATAAAATAGAAAATATCAAAAAAAGAGGAATAAATGTTGCTATATTGGACACAAAAACATAACATTATTTATAAACCATTGTTTCTTAAAGAGATTAAAAAGATAAATTGTACTTGGGACACACGTTGGAAAAATATATTCGTCATTGTCATATTGCTGACAATGGATTGATATCTAGAATTTATAAAGAACTCCTCTAAAGTAATAAGAAGTAAACAAGCAATCTAACGGAAACAGGATTGGCCAATACCTACAAATTATGTTTTCAAACTCATTGGTAATTATGGAAATACAAATTATAACCACAATGATTTAAATTTTCATCTTTCCAGATTTGCAAGAATAAAGAAGTCTGATAATATTAGTCATCAGTGAGATATGAAGCAGCCAAACATCATGAACAGTTGATCTATTATTTTGACAATAGTCTGACATTATTTTGTAGAGTTGAAAATACTCATATTCTAACCTCACTAGTCCACTACTTAGTTTATTCCCTACAGACACTCTTGCACACATGCTTCTGCAGAATTGTATTAGATTGCACTAGAAGCACTATCCACAATAGGAGGGGAAAAAGAGAAAACACACAAATATCTATCATCAATAGAAAGTATGAATAATTGGCAGAATCTTACGTAAAATTAAAACTATACAACAATGAAAATGAAATTTTCCAATGAATATGAACAAATCTCAAAACACAATGGTGTAAAAACCAAATGACAAGAGAATATGTAAATCATAATTATATTTATATAATGTTAAAAAATAGATAGACCTAAACGATACACTAACACATGCCAGGCATGGTAAAATGATAATGGGAAACATATTTAACCAAAAACTTAGGATGAATTACAGGGAAAGATTTATGCAGTCAGTTAGGAGTACACAGGGATTAAAGATAAATTTTTACATTATGGAGTAGATATTGCTGTTTGGACCATTACTTTTCTGATTTATAATGTGTGTGTGTGTGTGTGTGTGTACATACACATGCATATTTTGTACATGAACACTATCAAATAAAAATAAAAACAGATTTTAAACAATACTTTTATCATTTGGAAAAGCAGTATATTTGAAAGATTTCTTTCCTAGATGGTTCCTTAAAGACATTTTGGGTCTCCTAAAAGCACATAGGTTATTTCAGTTTGGCAATTCTGCTATTTCGAGCTCACTGAATTTTGATTATAAGCATTTAATCAGAATTATACAAATATCAATATACTCGTTTTCAGGAATAATTGTCTGAAAACCCTCAAGCCAATTTAATATGTGGATTGCTTCAATGAAGAGAAATAATTTGAGAAATTTTATTTGAATTTTCATTTTCTGGGGTGTTTTTGAGCTAGGATGAATTCTGTTTCATTTATTTTCAGATTAAGTTTTTAATTATGAATCTCTTGCTTTATATCAAATTGTACTGATAATTATTGACTAGGAAAGTACACTAGGGATGAGTTTTTTCTGCAATTATTTCTACAGACTCCCATTTCTCCCCATTCAATTTTACTTAACTAAACTTGGCATTGCAATTTTTTCCCGTTAATATTACTTAATAGAATATTTTACCAATTTTGCTTTGTTTTCTCCTTGTAGTTTCTATTATGAATTATACAAAAGACCAGTTAATCTTTTTACCTAATTAATGACAAAGTTGTAGATAGTTGTTAAGGCAAAGGGATACAGACATAAAATATTCAAAAATTAACTCAAAACTGAGATGCAGACAGAGAGAAACAGCAACAACGAAAAAGAATTTACTGCTCTTCAGAAGCATTAATAGCTAATTCCTGAGTACAGGATAATGTCAAAATGCCCCTAGTGTCACCTTGGATTGGTTAATTATTCTGTTTAACACCTAAATATCACCTTTTAGAAAACTGCCAGTTTATTATAATGTTCTTCATGTAGAAAAATTAATATATTTTAATTCATATTTATTTTTACTTTTGTTCTGCAGGATGTATGTCAAATCATGAGACTAATAAGGGGAAAAATAACTGCAATGAATTAAGTATTATTATCCCAACACAGAAATAATTTGATTTTCAGGACATTTTTGACTGGGTGACATTATTACATTATTGATCATGCAATGACTTACATTTAAGTAGGCAAAAACAAAGCCACCTACAGTTTTACAGTATCATATTCCTAGGTGACTACAGAATTATTCTGGGATAGAACTAGTCAAAACTATTGTCCTAATGCCTTCATTGGCTTAGCATTTGCCCAAATTGTTCATATCTTAACAAATAATTATACCTAAATATTGCATAGAAGTAGTTATAGTTGACCCTTGAACAACAGGAGTTTGAACTGTGTGGGTCCACTTATATGCAGATTATTTTTAATAAATATATTAAAAACTTTTTTGGAGATTTGTGATAATTTGATGAAACTTGTAGACAATCTGCAGTCTAAAAATATCAGAAATTTAAGAAAAAGTTTTGTATGCCGTGAATAAATAACTATATGTAGATACTAGTCTTTTTTATCATTTGCTACCATAAAACATATACAATTTTAATAAAATAAAATTTATTTAAAAGTACAAACACAGACCTTACATGGCGCAATTCATAGTCAAGAGAAATGTAAACTAATATAAAACATGTAGTATTAAATCACTACTGCGTAAAATTAACTGTAGTACATACTCTACTACTGTAATAATTTTGTAGCCACTCCTATTGCTATTGAGTTGAGCTCAAATGTAAGAGTATCTTCTTAAAACCTGACATTAATCACGTGCTCTTGAGTAGGTTATGCTACTTTCATCTCTGTTATCCCTTTTTTAAATCTATATAATTATGAAACATAGAATGTTTCCACATTTGCTATGTGTCAAATATATTTAATCTTCAAATCAATCACAATTAGAACTATTATTATGCCTTTTTGGTAGATTGGGAAACTGAGGTTTCATGAGGTTTAATAACAACCCAATAAATTTTTCATAGCAAAAAAATGAAGGTGTTAGAATTTGAGTTCAAGAAATTCACATCTCCTGTTCTCAACCACTCTGTTTGTACTTGTGTATTCTTTTGTGTATTCTTTTGTGTAGTCATGAGACCTTTAAGTGCCAGGGAATATCCGAAGATGAGGAAAAACAGCATAACTTAAAAAACATGAACTCAAATAAAATGTGAAATGTGTAAGTTGGCTTTAATGTTGCTCAGATCATGGGAGCCAGAGAGGAGTGCATATCTATTACATAATGTGTTGCTGTTCCTCCTATGTATTAAAAAAGTGTCTGCCTGGGGTGTGTGTGTGTGTGTGTGTGTGTGTGTGTGTGTGTGTGTGTGTGTGCTGGAATATTTTAATAAATATAAAGTCAATAAAGCATATATGTGGGTAGATAGTACTTAAAATAAACCATGCAAATGATGAAGCAAACATCAGTGCTCTGTTTATTACATAAAAATGTAATAAGTGGATGTTTTTCCATCAAGTTGGAAAACAAAAAAACAGTAACTATAGCCAACATCTTATGTATGGAGCTATGGTCTCATATTAGATTGTGATCTCCATCACAAATTTTAATGAGGCAGTGATACTGTTCACAAGAAGATAGAATTGGTTTCAAAATATAGGTCGACTTGCCCAACGTAGCAAAGATATATATGAATTATTCTAGAAGAGTAGAAGATCAATACAGCTTAACATGAAAGAAACAAAATGAAGTAATTAATTCTCAGGAATGATAGTTTTAAAAAATGATGGCATGCATTAAAGCTGATATCCATCTTTTGGTGCTTAGGTGTTATGAAAGAATAGCAGCCTATGACAGACAGGCTCTTACTATTGGGAGGGGATAACATGAGCACTTCTGCGTAACTAAGCTGGGATTCTTCTGCCTGCTTCTAAAACTGTCAATGTGATGTTTTAAGTATCACTTTGTGCTTTGTGCACATTTTGAATCGAAATTTGATTCTTTCTCTTGTCTTATTGAGCAGCTCCACTGGCTTCAGAAATATCACTCTATCTCCTACTAACCCCAAACAAAGTAAATGATGTCTTCTTCCTGGGGTTAGAGCCACACTGGGAGCCAGTGGAGCACTGTTAGTTGTTCTGGATATCATAAAGCTAACACAGATTACGGTCTGGGTCATGGCAAGATCAGTAATTTTTATTTTCTTCCAAAGGACATATATGTCCTCTTAAATGTTTGGATTTTGGAATAAAAATAAAGTTTCATGAAGTAAGTACTAAATATTTTATTTCTTAACTTTTAAAAGAACACTGTATTTTTATCAAAAAAAATCAAAAGCTTGAAAAATTCTCAAGTAAAGGCATTTCTTTTTTTATTATTATTTCATATATCTGATTTTCATTTCCATGAAAACAGAACAGAAGTAGCAGCTAAAGGCCAGGAGTAGATTGGAAATCCTTCTTCTGACTTTGTCAGCTATCTGCCGGAGGTGATAGACATTGCCAGTGTGTTCTGGGTGACAAGAAAAAGAAGACTCCACAGCAATGGGCCACAGGTGTTGGTTGTCCAAACCTAAGGAAAAATTTTCAATAAATGATCATACAGAAAAATATCTTCCTTATCAGTAAACGTCAGTGAATATTTTTCTATGTTTTCACCAGAAACAAAAGCATAACATATAAAACATATTTAAAGTTAATTTCTGTAATTGTCAATAACTGGAAAGATCATTTATTTTTAATTGAAGTTCATTATGTAGAATTCAGGAAAACAGAAAATAGCAAAGGAGATAAAAATAGTTAATCCAAAAGCTCTCTCTGAGTCTTCCTGCTGCCTCATCCCAGCACATGGACAACTAAATCTTACCTTACAGGGAATGTGTATTCTAAGATTGAAAGCACTGTTTAAATTTAAACCTTATTTTGATAATGTTAGAAATCTTTAAATCTGACTTCCATCCACATAGCTACTCTGACAACATAGAGTATTTCACTCATATCCAGAGAGGATAATAGTTTTCTGAAAATATTTGGTGATACTCTGTGTTATTTCCTAAGCCCAGCAACCATATACAGTACCCTTGAAAAGACACCAGAACTCACAATTATTAATAAATAATGGATACTGATCCAATCATTCAGAGAAAATACTTAGCTAACTAATCAAAGTGTGTAAAAATCCTGAGTCATTTTTAATTTAAGAAACTATGACTCACAATTTAAATATATCACAAATCTGCTTCTTGAAGGCCTCAGTGATGAGATCAGGAAAAATACTTTCATGAAGAGATATTTTAAGTAAGAATTTTGCTAACTGTGTGTTATAGCACCTAAAATGAATAACGAATAAATATGAAATTAAATGTATGGTTTATAAATATTTTTATATTTCTTTCTATCATTCAGTGGTTAGATTCTCAAGGCATTAATTTGGTCAGTTATGTTATCTAAAATCTACACATATTTATGCAATTTTTAAAATAATATAAAACATGCGCTTTTTTACACTTAAGAGTATTATTTTTTTTCAACAGCCATTGTTCTGGGGTTATTCAGGTAAAGAAGTTGAATTACTAGTGGAATAATTATTCTTAAAAGTAAAAAATAAAATGGAAAAATTTGCTAATTTTCTACTCTTCCTTAATTTTCTTTTCTTCTCTTATGGTCCCAAAGTATTGTGTCTATTTCTTCTCTTATGAATCTAAAGTATTGTGTCTATTTATTTATGTAATTATATAATATTTAATTCCATAAGTGATCTATCTTTTCCATATTTGATCCAGTTTCTGTATTTATCTTAAAGTGTGAGGCTCTAAAGTCAGAGACTGTGCCAAAAAAATTCTTTCTCACGGCTCTTAGCATGGGGTCATGTGAATTTACATCAGAAAATTATAGTATTTATTATTTCAATGTAATATATGAGGATATCAGATTTTCTAGTTCTTTTTGGTCTTATGCCTTTATTTATTTTCCCTACCTGGATTAGAAAAATCTCTCATTTTTTTAAACTAGTTTTTTAAAAATCTTAGAATCCCACAGCAGGAAGGGAGATTTGCAACAACCAAAATTCAGAAAATTGAGGGCTGTCTTAGTCTATTTTCTGTTACTGTAATAGAATATGATAGACCGGGTAATTCATATAGAAGTTCATTTAGCTCGTGGTCCTGGAGGATGGGGAATACAAGAGCATGGCACTGGCATCTGGTGAGGACCTTCTTACTGCATCATAACGTAGTGGAGGACATCACATGGTGAGAGGGCAAAAGCAAAAGAGCCAGAGAGAGATTGCATTTGTATAAAGCCACTTCTGTAAAAACCACATATCCATCCGCTCCTGTGAAAGCAACAATCCATTCATGAGGGTTAATTCCCTAAACCATTCATGAGATTAGAAGGATTAAGTTTCCAACACATAAAGTTTTAGGGGACACGTTCAAACCATAGCAAGGTCTGGTCAGATATATATTGATATACCAAGGGCACTATTAATTCCAGTCTTTTCAAATTGTTTATTAATTCAGTGCAGAAGATTCTTTACTCCTGTACTTTAATATGCACATATAATGGGCTATCATTATCTGTGCAATCAGTGATTGAGTATTTAAGTTACCCTTCTGTTACTTCTCTACTACTGAAACTTAAAATGGCCCTGAACTGTGGATGATTTGAGTTTACGTTCATAGACAAAACCTTTACATTTCAAAGTCACAGCTCACCAGAACTTAACCTGAGGGATGACCTCATCTGTTACCTTCAACATAAAGCTCTCATAGTTTTAATTATCAGTATTAGGAAAATATATTCAAAGATGACATTTTAATATTCTAATAGTTCTCACACTAAGTGGAATTAGACATCATGCACATATTCCTAATAACTAAAGATTTGTTTATTTTTTACTTATCTGTAATCTTTGATTTGGTAACTCCAAAAAGTGTGTTAGACTATAGTAAGTTCATATTTTGTGTGTGTATGTGTGTATGCAGCAATTCACTTATATTTTACTAATCTAAGCATCTCACTGTCCAACAATGTACTTTTTTATATTTAAAATTCCTTATAAAAATGGTATTAGTCATCTTCATTCTTTCAGGGTGCAATCCAGGAATATTGCTAGAGATACCTAGCTGATGCTCTAGCATGTTTATTAGAACTCACTGAAATCATTTTAATCTTATTTTTTAAACCTCAACAATCATTTGATGGAAATGAATTGTCCATTTATAAGAAAAATTTTGGAAATTTTGGCACTAAAATTTTTGACATGGCAAACTGTAAAATTTTATGAAAATAATGAACCACAGAAATGTAGTTAGAGGAGATTGCTAGACCTGTAAATCTTCAACATTTTTCTTACTCCTAGGTGTTTCTGTTCCCAGATGTTCTTCCCTTAAAACACCAAAGCTGCTTCTTGCTATGATGAATCCATGTGATACTAGCTCTACCCTGTACTTCACCTTATTAAAAAGTTTATGTTCTTAGTCAAAAGAGATAATGGGGAGAACCAGAGAGAGAGAGAGAGAGAGAGGGAGGGAGGTCGTTTCCCAATCTCTTAGGATTAGGATTCTTGGATGTTATATGCAAATTTAATCTTTGATTTTGCCCTGGTTCTCATTGTTAAAGTGGCCTTGTGCTTATTCAGTCAATCTAAATGGAGAATAAGAATGAATTTACTACAATTTTTTATGTAAAGTCAAACCTTCATATCCACAGGAAATTAGTTCCAGGACCCTTGGTATTGCCAATACCAAAGTCCACAATACTCAAGTCCCTTATAGGAAATTGCATAGTATTTGCATATAACTTATGAGCATTATCCCATAAACCTTAAACCATCTCTAGACTACTTATAGGACCCAATATGATGCAAACAATATGTAAATAGTTGTTATCCTGTATTTTTATTGTTACATTATTCTTTAAATTTTTTGAATATTTTTGATCTCCGTTTGCTTAAATCTGCGAATGTGAAAATCTTGGATGCGGAGAGCTGACTGTATTCATTTTTGGAAACAGGAGTGTGATTCATGTGCAAATTCTAGCTTAAAATCATTGTTCAATGTTTCAGAAAAATTAATTAACATACTATAAGATATATGTGAATTATCATATTATTTGTTCTTTCATTTATTTCATGAATATTTATTGATATACTATGTGCCAAAAATTTTTCCAGTTAATGAACAAGACACACCAGGTCCCCACCCTCATGGTGCTTACATTTTAATAGAGAAGACTGACAATAAACAAATGCATGTCATAAAATTTCAAGTTAAAAAAGATAATGAGAGAGGGAAAAGGTTAGAGGAAATGATGAGGGTAAGCAATCTCAAAAGCTTCATTTGAGGAGAGATCTAAAAGACATGACAATGTGAACCATATAAATATATAAAAGAAGAACATTTCACACAAAAGAAACAACAAATTCAAAGCCTGCAAATGAGAAAGCAGTTTCTGTTTGATGAACACAGTCAGAGTAAGTATGGCTATTATAGGATAAACTTACAGATGTTTCAAAAAGGTGAGCTGTGGCCAGATCCAACAGGGCTTAAACGCTTATGTTTACAAGATTAAATATTATACCTATCTATGATGATAAGCCTTTCTTGGATTGTGAGAAGGAGGGTGACAGCACTGATTACTCTTTAAAAGGTGATTCTTATATGAGGGAAAGATTGTTATCAGGAAAGACTGGAAATCGAGAAACACTGAGGAGATCTAAAGTTGGCTTGGACTAAAGTGTTACAAAATAATGAAGATTTTAAAAAGTAAATAAGCCTATTTCATATGGAGATATCTCAAAAAGCTTAAAGTAGAACTACCGTTTGATCCAGCAATCCCATTTCTGGGCATCTACAAAAAGGAAAAAAAAGACACTCTATAAAAAAGACATTGGCACTAGAATATTTATAGCAGTACAATTCACAATTGCAAAAATGTGAAAACAACCCAAGTGCCCATTAATCCATGGGTGGATTAATAAAGTGTGGTATATGTATACCATGGAGTTCTACTCAGCCACAAAAAACAATAGTGATATAGCACCTGGATAGAGCTGGAGCCCATTCTACTAAGTGAAGTATCACAGGAATGGAAAAACAAGGACCACATGCACTCATCATCAAATTGGTATTAATTGATCAACACTTATGTGCACATACAGTAGTAACATTCATCGGGTGTCAGGCAGGTGGAAGTGGGGAGGAAGGGATGGTTATATTCACATCTAATGGTGCGGTGTGCACCGTCTGGGGGATGGACGTGCTTGTAGCTCTGACTCAGGTGGGGCAAAGGCAATGTATGTAATCTAAATATTTGTACCCCATAATATTCCAAAATTTAAAAAAAGTAAATGAGCCTAATCATCTGAAACAATACTTGCTGACAGGATGTTGGAATGTGTGAGGGTAAGAGAGAAATCAACGAAGAATGCAAGGTTTTTGAGCTAAGCAATTACTTGTAAGACAGTTTCAATAAAGGTGATTAAGATTGAGATGTGGTGAGATTCTCAGGGGAAAATAAAAGGTCCTGTCCTCAAGATAATTCAACAATTTTCAGGCATCTTTTGTGAGCAAGTCTCCATAAATATTATAAATATAATTGCAGTGATATTTGTAATATAATTATAATAATATTTAAGCATGATTCATAAATTTCTGTGTAAATGCACTGGTAGAAAACAAATCAAGGTGTATATGGTAAATGCCATAATAATAATAGAAAAAATAACAGCAAGTTATAGTTTATAGAATGGAGAGACATCTTTTGAGATTTACATGGGCAAGTTTTACAGAAGAGTTTGCATTTAAAGGATTATGTATAATGGATAGATTTTAATCTGTTGAGTTATGCAGAAAATGCATTCATGAGAAAAAAATTTCTTTTAAAAATAAAGTAGGACTATAAAAAAGCAAAGACAGAAATAAGACCAGTTTGATGGAAGTAGAAGGTGGATATCCATTGACCTATATTTGGAGCTAAAACTAGAGAGATAGGCTGAGATCGTAATGTTAATGATCTAAAATGCCCATTAAAATTACTAAGTAGACATTAAAAGATGGCTTTGAAAAGTAAATAGTGGCAGGAAATATTGTGTAATATTTCATGACATATAGTATTCAAAATTATTTCATGATCTAAACTATACACACATGTGAAATAATGGAGTAGCAGTTTTAGAAATGGAAAGCTGTAACAAAATGATATTAAATGATTATTTTTATTTCTCTTTGGTCATTAACATCAACTAATATAACATAATATGTTACTTATATGATTCTAAAAATAAAATTGAAAAAGAGAAAAAGAATTGAGGAGGAATAATTAAGATGAATAAGGATAGCTAAGTAATTTCTTTAATGTATGTATTGGATACCTACTAAATATCAGGGACTGTTCTAGATACTAGTAATATAAAAATTAATTACATATGGCTTCTACTGTCAGGTGACTTACCATTCAATGGGCAAGACAAACAACTAAGCCAATGTTTACTTTTCTCTGTTAGAAGAGTTGGGTTTGAGGAAAACCTTGTTTGCTATGGAAACACAAAAGAGTAGTGAAAAAACTAGATTAGGGATTAAGCAGTATATCCCAAAGATTGATATACATGAGTAACCTGGGTATTTTTTTCATTTCAAACTATCAAGGGGATACAAATGTTTTTGTTACATTAGATGCTTAAGTTGGGGCTTTTAGCGTGCCCATCACCAGAATAGTGTTCATCACAGTGTTCATCGTACTCAGTGGGTAAGTTTTTACCCCTCACCACCTCCCACCCTCCAAATTCTTGGTGTCAAATGTACTTTACATATCCTTGTGCCAATGTGTGTCCATTGTTTAGCTCCCAGTTATTAGGAAGTGCATGTGGTGCTTTTTTTCCATTGCTGAGATACTTTTCTTAGGATAATGGTCTTCAGTTCCATCCAAGTTGCTGCAAAAGATATTATTTCATTCCTTCTTAAAACTAAGTAGTATTTCATAGTATGTGTGTATGTATTGTGAATTGTGCTCTGATAAACATTCAAGTGAAGGTTTCTTTTTGACAAAATGACTTTTTTTGAGGGGGTGTTAAATACCCAAAAGTGGAAAAGCTGGACCAAATAGTAAGTCTACATTTATTTCTTTGAGGAGTCTCCATACTGTTTTTCATAAAGATTGTACTAATTTGCAGTCCCATAAACAGTATATAAGCATTTCTTTCTGTCTGTAACCATATCAGCATTTATTGTTTTGTGACTTTTTAATAATGGCTATTCTGACAGGGGTAAGATGGTATCTCATTTTGGTTTTAATTGGCTATATATGATTTATAGATACCTATACATATATTTTATGAAACTTAGTTTTTAGGATACAGAGTTCTTGGCTGGAAGTTTTTCTGCTTAAGAAGACTAGACTAAAACTGAGGCCCCAATCCCTTCTGGCTTGTAAGGTCTCTGCTGAGAAATATGCTGTTAGCTTGATGAATTTTCCTTTGTAGTCTAGTTATTGCTTTTGTCTTGCAGCTTGTAGAATTTTCTCCTTCATTTCGACTTTGGCCAAGTGGATGACTATGTGTCTTGGAGATGCCCAATTTGCTGTTAATCTTCCCAGTGGTGTTACAGACTATCATTTATCTGGATATCTGAATCTCTGGCAATACAAGGGAAGTTTTCCTCAACATTTTTCTTGAATAGGTTTTACATGACTTTTGCATTTTTTTCTTCTCCCTCAAGAATACCTATAATTCTTATATTGGCCTGCTTTGCATAGTCTTTACTTCACTGCATGATCGTTCATTCTTCTTTATTCTTTTTTCTGCATCTTTTACTGACCAGATGAGTTTGAAAGCACTCTATTCAAGTTCTGAAAATATTTCTTCTGCTTAATCTAGTCTGCTGTTGAAGCTTTCTGCTGTACCTTGAAATTCCCTAAAGACTCTTTCATTTTTATAAGTTCTGTTATATCTTTCTTTTGTTGTCTATCTCTTTAGCTACTTTTTAAACTTTTTTTTCACTCATGTTTTAAAACGTTTTTTGGCTTCTTTGTGTTGGTTTTCAGCTTTCTCCTCCATCCCATTTCTCTTATTGGCCAGCCATACTCTGAACTCCATCACTGACATTTTGACAATTTCCTTTAGGTTAGGGTTCATTGCTGGAGACCTATTGTGATCCTTTGGGGGGGTGTCATAATAATTTATTTTTGCTTGTTGTCAGAGTCTTATTTTGTTTTCTTCTCATCTGAAATTTATTCTCTCAGCTCAAGATAGATAAGCTTTCAGTGTACCTGTTCTCCTCTTCTGGGAACTCTCCTACTTATTGCAAAGGAGAGGGTCCCTGGATGGTGCACTTTTGTCCTGCTCTGGATGATTGACCTGGCACATGAATAGAATATGCACTGGGAGTGTTTAACATTGCTACTCTTCTTCATCTTCTGCGTCACCATTCCCTTATGGTTGTCACTGGCGGTCCCTCCACTGCAGAGTGAATGAATGCCCCAACTAGTTCTGTTCACAGCAGAAATTGTCAGCCTGAGACAGCTTGAAAGCTGCTCCACTCAGATCTGTGAGTAACAGCATTTGTCAGCCTGTGCCAGCTTGAGCACATCCCCATCCATGCCTGTGGATGGTGGCAATCGTCTGCCCTCACTGGCTTGGGAGCTGGCCCTCTCAGATCCATGAGTGGTGGCATTTGTTGCCTTGTGTGGCTTGAACATAGTCTTGCTTGCGCCCTCCAGTGGTGGCAATTGACAGCCTGTGTGAGCCTGAGGGCTGCCCCAGTCAGATCTACAGATGGTAGTGTTTGTTGGCTGGGCATCAGCTTCAGCACAGTTCTCACACCCACAGATGGAGGTCATGGTCAGCTCACACCAGCTTGAGAGCTGTCTTGATTAGAATTGTGGGCGGTGGCGTTTGTCACTCCTGTGGCTTGAATGTGGCCCTGCACAAACCTACAGGTGGCAGTGATTGTCAGCCTGTACCAGAGGAGAGTTGCCCTGTTCAAATCCTCGGGTGACAGCATTTGTCAGCCAGACACTGGCTTGAGTGCAGTCCTGCCTCCATCGACAGGCCACAGTGATTGTCAGCCCTCCCTTCGGTGCCCCGGCAGCAGTGCGGGTGTGTGGCTCCTGCCCATGGGACTCATGAGAGTGACCAGCCCTCCCCCTGGACAGGGAGGGATAATGGGGAGGCAGCAGCAATGGATCTCACCCCTGGGTAGAGATAGTGCTCTGGGTCTAGGCTTTAAAATGGCACCAGCCACAGTACCCAGGGTTTGCGAACCAGTGGGTTACCGCTGTGCCCTCTCTCTGGAGCAATGCTGCTGCGTGGTCTCCAGATAGTTCCCTGTGTCAGTCCTGCAGCCTTCTGCAGTGGAGGGTCCCTTCTGGAACTCAGATAGCAAAGATCGTGGTGGGAGTGTGGAGTCCTGGGATTGTCCCCTCTGCACCTTACCCACGTGTGTGTTAGTCTTTCCTGTGTACCTCCAAACTGCAGAGCAGGTCACCTCTCTTCCTTCTTCTTCACCTTGAGTTCCTCTTGTTGCCTCTCTTTTGATTCATAAAGCAGTCTCTCAGACAGTTGATCTAAAGGTGGGTATCTACTCGCCATCTTCAATCCTCTCCGTAACAGCAGCATGTGCAGGATGCTCTAGTCTGCTATCTTGGCCCGCTCCCAGAATCACCTGGGTATTTTGTCAAATGCTCATTTTGATGCAGTACGTGAGAATGTGTCCTCTGCATGTCTATCAAGCTCTCTCAGGCGATACTAATGCTACCATGTATGTGTTGACGCCAAGGGAAAGCTTTCCCTTCATTCTTGTAAGGTTCATTGAAAATCACTGACAAGAAGAAAAGGAGTTTAATGGGAGAAAAGGTATGTAAATTTTATTAACACAAGAGCCTTCAGAGTGAAGATTCAAAGATACAGGGGAAATTGTCCATTTTTTGCTTAGGCTCAACAAAGTAATGACAGCCATGTAGAAATATGATTGGACAAAACGGGTATGATCTAATACTGATAGACTGAATTGGAGAAACCCAGCAAGGCCTGTCTGTCTAGATTCTTCTTGGCATCTCTGAGCATGCATTACTTCCTTCTGGGTGTGGGCAGGATCCTCTCTGGAATGAAGTTCTTATGACCTACAGTCAAATAGGGCAGGTCAGATATTTTCTTTATGGCCAGGTTTTACACAGAATATTTTTAGGTTTTATGGCTGGCATGGGGGGAAAAGAGCTTCTGGTTCTGTGATCTACCTTGAGGAAGAGGGATTCTAGTTTCTATGGCATTCTCTTGGGGGAGAATGTCACTGAATGGGAGACATGAGAAGGTCAGACAAAAATTTTTGCTTCTTAGACTGTTGCTGAGGCTTTTATTTGTGGGTAATGTTTTCTGAGCCCCAACATAGCTCTTATTTCAAAACCTGGATTTCCTCATATGTTGTAGTTGTCAGACGTAAATAACCACTTGCCCATCTCTCCTGATTGAATGGAAGTAAAGGAAGGCTAGTACTTCAGCATATAAAGGAAGGCTAGTGCTTCACCATATATCACTCTTTGAATATTGAGTTTTAATTCTAAAATTTTCTTTGTTTGAAGTATTCAGCATGCAATTTTCCTATCTTCACCATCATTATGAACATATTATCAACATTGTATCACCTTCCAGATAACTCGTGCAACTGGTTCAGTTTCCTGTTCATATTCTTATTTCCCCATTTCCCATTCTAAAATAAGTTTATAAATGGACTGGGAAAGATTTTCATTGCAAAAGGTGACAGGGACTTTTCAGTATCCCCCTTGTTCCCTGGAATCCTGGACTATGGACTCAGTAATAGAAGTTGTTCAGCTACTAGAACTGAACACGTTTAAACAAATATACTCCCAAACAACTGCTAACCAGGCCCAACCCTGCGTAGCTTCCAGAAACTTCCAAAGTTTTAGAGGTAGAAGCATGTATGAAGAGAAAGTGATATTTTTAAAAGTAATGATTTCAATAAATGGCATTGACATTTAGGACTTAGGTTTAGGGGCTATTGATTAAAGGCACACAGACAGATTAAGCAGGCATAATGGTAAATAATCAGACATTTACTATTTGGTAGATTTTGTTTTGTATTGTTGGAGACAGCTATACAAAAATGTTTTTTTCCCACTAATGTTTTATATTTATGAATAAAGCTAAAAAACTATTCAAAAAAAAATCAAAAACCGTACTGTAATGGTTTGAACTTCTGGTTCCTGGGTCGAAGTGGGTATTATGAACAAGGGACTATATTTACCATTTCTCTAAGAATAAGTTCTCATTCCTGTTGACATTAGGATAGAATGCAGTGGTTCCATTTCAAGAGAATGATGTTCCCAACTGCAAAGCCCTGAAGAAACTTAACTGAACATTGAGGGATTTGTTGTTGTCGTTGTTGTTAGAGGACGGATTTATAAGGAAACTGCTGCAACCAAAATCTAGAAGAGCTGTGGACAATGAACAGAGAAATACATTTTGGAGTTAAAGGACATGAATCAAACATCCAGAAACCCATATAATAATCTTTATTTACAAGTTTATATGAGCTAGCTTTTTATTTCACAGTTATATGATTGACCTGCCCTCAGCAAGACATGCCATTTGAATTTTCTAGGATTTAGGATGAGTTGATTTAACTATTTGTATTCTTACTCAAATATCCCTTTAAACCACATGAAATTGCAAGTAGACATTGCTGGCTTGGCTGTTGTCACTGGGGGTGATGTAGGCAACAAACATAAAGAGAAGTTAAAAGAGAAGGAACACTGAATTAATGAGTAGACGTTTAGAAGGAAATGAAATGAGAAGCTGACCTTTTTTTGTTAAAAGTCAATAATTAGGCCAATAGAGAGCAGTAAGAAGTAAAAAGAGTCCTCTCCGAATATCCAGGACAATTCCTTTGTAAGTTAACTGATACTGAAGCATTATTTAGGCGCCCACTGAGAGGAAGACAAGGTTACCATCAATGGATTAGACACAGCTATTTTGTTTGGTTTCTTCACAAACGTGAATTTTTTTTTTGGCATTTTTTGGTATTGTTTTTAGCACTACTATCTAAACTGTAAACTTGAGGTGTTAAATATGCATGTCCTTTTTTTCAATCTTAAATAGAACATAGGTTGGCTTTTGAAATAAGATATGACCAGGATTTAAGTTCCAATGTTTTTTAATTATTACTAGGTATCCGGTTATTCTTATGTGTACTAAGAACATTAAAGAGCATATAGGATGAGAAGACATTTCTATGACATTAAACAGACAAACATAGAAGTTATGAGAAAAGGGATCATACCAGAAACAATATTACTGAGCTAGTGACTAGAGACCTGGAGAGAAAAAAAATATCTGATCTGAGAGTGGGGGTGGTTAGGAATGATACTGTCTGAGGAATAAGCGGAAACTACTTAATCATGCTATAAGCTATAATAACCAAAAGAGCATGGTACTGGTATAAAGATAGACACATAGACTTATGGAACAGACTAGAGAACCCCGAAATAAAGCCATATAACTACAACAAAACTGATTTTTGACAAAGCAGACAAAAATCACATGCTAGAGAAAGGATCCCTTATTCAATAAATGGTGCTGGGAAAACTGGATAACTACATGAAGAAGAATGAGACTGGATCCTTGTCTTTCACCATATACAAAAATTAACTCAAAATGAATCAAAGATTTAAATGTAATTCCTGAAACCATAAAAATTCTGGAAGAAAATGAAGGAAAAACTCTTCTAGATAGTGGCCTGGGCAAAGAATTTCTGAGTAAGACCTCAAGAGCAAATAGAGTAACAACAAAAATAAATCAATGAAATTTCATTAAACTAAAAGTTTCTTCATGGAAAAGAAAATAATCCACAGAGGAAATAGACAACACACAGAATGGGAGAAAATATTCACAAACTATACAATGGACAAAGGGCTAATATACAGAATATATAAAGAACTCAAACAAATAAACAAATCAGCGGGGGGGGGAGGGAACGACCCCATCAAAAAGTGGACAAAACATATAAACAGACTCTTTTCTTTGAAAGAAGATACACTAATGGCCAACAAACATATGAAAAAATGATCAATATCATTAACCATCAGTGAAATGCAAATGAAAACAGCAATGGGTTACAGCCTTATTTCTGTCATAATTGCCATTATTAAAAAGTAAAAAAAAAAAGATAGATTTTTGTACAGTTGAGATGATGAGGGAACACTTATATGCTGTTGGTAGAAATATAAACTTGTACAACCACTATGGAAAGCAGTATGGAGATTCCTCAAGGAACTAAAAGTAGACCTACCATTTGATCCAGCAATCCCACTATTGGGTATCTACCCAAATAAAAAGAAGTCATTTTATAAAAAGACAACTGTACCAAAATGTTTGCCACACCAGACTTCACAATAGCAAAGATGTGGAATTACCCTAAGCATCCATCAACTAATGAATGGATACAGAAAAATTACTACTCAGCCATAAAAAGGAATGAAATAATATCTTTTGCAGGAACTTGGATGGAACTGGAGACCATTATCCTAAGTGAAGTATCTCAGGAATGAAACAACAGATACCGCATGTTCTCACTTATAAGTAGAAGGTAAATTAAAGGTATATATGGCCATAAAGAGCCATAATGGACATTGGAAACTAAGAAGGGGAGAAGGTGGGAGGAGGGTGTGGGATAAAAATATACCTATCGAGTACAATGTACACTGTCCTGGTGATGGGCACAATGAAAGCCCTGATTTCAGGATGTTGCAATTTATCCACATAACCAAAACCATTTGCACCCTCTAAATGTTTTGAAATAAAAAAAAGAAAAAAAGGCACATATGTAATGCCAGACAATGATGCGTTATGAGCAAAAAAGAAAATCAAAGTAAAGTAATAAGTTGATGGGTGTGCAATTTTCACCAGGATAGTAAGGAAAGTGCTTTCTGAGGAGGTGACAAATGCTCAAAACCCTGAATAGCGCGAGACTCAGCACAGGGATACCTGGGAAAAATTGTTCCAAGTAGAGGGAAGGGCAAATATAAAAGTCCTTGCAATAAAAAGGATTTCATAGTATATGATGCTACAAACATGTTAAAACAAATTATATTCATATTAATTTTCAGGGTCCATTAATGACATCTGAAATAATTTAAGTTCCTTTCAATATTAAGATCTTGAAGTATGATATTTGCATGTATAGTAACGTCACTTTCTTCTGTTTCGTATGACTTCTGACCTTGAATTTCTCATTGATTTTTCCTGTTATCACACTTGGATCAACTCAATGTCATATTAGTGATAACTAGACCATCCTAGAAAAAATATAAAATGTCCTTGGGCTTATTTACTTTTAGAAAAATACCTCACAGAAAGGTGTGATTTTTACTCTTTGCTGTGTGTAAGCGTCTACAAGTTTTGGGTATCTTGTCTTCAAAAAATAACATAGTAATGTTCTTAAGGAGCAAACTGAAAACATTTGGAATAGAATGTTGATGATATGTAGCATTCTTTTTCTTTTTCCCATTTCTGGTTGATTTTTAATTCAGTTAAAAGTATTCATAAGTTTCTGGTATTTATCAGTTTCCATACTAGGCACTTTACTTGCAACAAAACTTTGTGTGTGTGCACACACATAAAGGAACATATTTACGTACCCACATATATTATATATAAATACAAATACATTGTATGCATTTCTATAAATCAAATATGTGTCTATATATGTATATCAAACTTGATGACTATCAAATATATATGAGCATATTTGTATCATATACACATGTATGTGTATATATACTATATATATTTTATAGACAAGAAAGTTGAAACTCAGAGATGTTAAATAGTTTTCCTAGGGCCAAATCAGTGTTTATTTCAAGGTCTGACTCCAAAATTTAGATTCCTTGTATGCCAAAAATGTAGAATCTGATTGAAGACTAAAGACTTGAACAAAGTTAGATAAAAATATGCTAGTTGTCCTAGTTTGTTTTGTGTTGTTAAAACAGAATACCTGAGAGTGGATAATTTATAATGAACAGAAATTTATTGGATCGCAGCTCTAAAGTCTGGGAAGTCCAAGATCGAGGGACTGGCATCTTATCAGGGTCTTCTTGTAATGTTATACCATCACAGAAGAGGAGAGGGAGAAAGAGAGAACAAAAAGTGGGCCAAACTAGTCCTTTTATGAGAAACCCATGCCCAATATAACAAATCCACTCCTGCAGTAATGCAGGAATGGCATTAATCCATTCATGTGGACAGAGCTTCCCTTTTTAAACTGGTTTATTTTTTTAATTTATTTATTTTTGATTTTTTTTCAGCATATTACAGGGGTACAAATGTTTAGGTTACATATATTGCATTTTCCCCACCCAAGGGCAGAGCCTCCTATTGGGCCCCACACTGTTATATCAGGTTAAGTTTGCAATACATGCTTTTGGGGGGAAACACTTAAACCATAGTACCAGTGTATGAATAATGAGACTTACCACCACTTACCGTACCCTTACCCTTTATGTGAGAAGTTGTAGGTACAATGCCAAGTGTTTGGATAGGATTTTGAGGAGTTTTATATTTCATAAAGCATTGTTTGGTATAAACATATACAACAGTATGTAGCCTTTAGCATGGAGTAATTTATTTATGAGAATGAAAAAAAATCACATGAGGACTTAGGTATCATTTTAGAACAACTCATTAGAAAGTCTCTTTGAAATGTGCTTGGCCAAAACTCAAACTCTGTAAAACTCAAATTGATAAATTTTCTGAACATTGTCTAACATATAAACAAATTGTTTTATTAGTGTTTCTATTAAAGAAAAACAGAGAAATATATACATTGGTCTTACATAATTGAGCTCTTAAAAATAAGCCAGAATGTGTGTGCGTTTCACTAAGCCATTCCATAGAATGAAAGTATTTTTGGCAGGAAACATAATGCCTTGAAAACTTGATAAAAAATATCTTTTGACTTTCTTTAGATTGGAGTTAGTACATTATTCACAGCTAGTAGAATAGGAATGAAAAAGATTTTGGAGGACTGGAGAGTGTTTAAAGCATAAAGATAAAGTTCAGTTAGAAAGATAATATAAGCAGCAACATATATTGTGTAATAATTATGTGCTACATTGTATCCTAAATTCTTTACAGCTAACTAATTTAACTTTCTTGATTAACAAATATCCACAGATGTAGAACCTGGACTACAGAGAAGTTAGATAACTTGCCCCCACGTTTATTTTATATTAATGGACAAATTGTGTTCATCTTTGTTTTTTTAAGATACAGTTTCACACTCTGTTGCAGGGGCTAGAGCGCTGCTGTGTGATCGTAGCTCACCGTAACCTTGAACTCCTGGGCTCAAGTGATCCATCCCACCTCATCCTCCCAAGTAGCTGGGACTACAAGTGTGCACCAATATGCTCAGCTAATTTTTAAATTTTTTGTAGAGATGAGAGTCTCACAGAGTTACCCAGGCTGGTCTCAAATTCCTAGCCTCAAGTGATCCTCCCACCTTGGCTCCCCAGTATGTTGAGATTACAGCAGTCTGGGCTTTTAACCAGTGTGTTATAGAGTATAACTTTAAATTTTACGTATAAAAGAAAATGAAGCTTGTTCCTCATAGACCATTGTACATAATGTCTAAACTCCCAAATTTTTCATAATAAATGAAGTAGAAAAACTGGAACATGCCATTATAATAATTTTTCTGAATAGAAATAATGCAATCAATACACTTGACAAAAATTATGCAATTTTATACAAAAAGCAAACTTTGGATTCTTCCTAGGAACACTCAACTAAAGGCAATAAGAAGTGGGGATGTGAGGGACTGCAGAGACCTGATGAAGACAGAGAAAAATGGAGTGCAATGAAGTCTTTGTCCGGTGTACTCGGACAAAGAGAGCAACTGTGTGTTCCAAATCTAGTCAAAGTTCTTATGTGCCCAGGCTATTCTTTTTAATCCAAAACGTCTGTGAGATTGCCTATTGCATATTTGTGTTGATACGTGTTTACAACTCGTTTTCACCTTACTCAGAAAACAAAACAAATACTGTATTCAGTCCTACCTCTGCCAATAGTTTGTTGAAGACCTAGGACATTATTTAATCTATATGTGGCTAAGTTATATCCCTTATATAAATATCTGCTTTCTTGGTGTCATAGAATTGTTTTGAATACAGATAAAATATTGTGACTAGTGCTCTGAAAATTATATATTTCTTACAGGATGATAAGGATAGCGAAAGGAAAGTGTGCTGACATGTTTCTTCAGCTTTGCAGGCAGGAACGCCAAGACTTGTGAAACTAGCCTTGTGGCTGATATCTATTCTTAGTTTCTTATAAAAACTAAAATTAAACAAAAATGTGTACAATCAGAGAGTCTAAAAGAATGAAAATGAAAGCTTACCCACAAGCATTCCTTGGAAAGAATAGGGGTATTAGAGTGTACGTAGTTTGACTGGCGATCCTCTTTGACAACCAAAACAATAAGCAGTCACTTTCAAAGCTTTTGTAGAAATTTCGAAAAGTCTTCCTAAGCTGTAAATTATTACAAATATTAATTCAAAAGAAACTGTTCACATTCGAACAGTATTTATGAGTTGTAATGTTGGTTTATTTCCAGTTATAATTTAAAATATTTATTCATATGTTGTACTTCCATGCTTAATATCATAGTATCAGGATCCTTATTTAATTGCATTTTGTCTCCTCAACCAACATTTCAGGTATTTAGTTATCCTCATATGTTATATAGCTCGCTTACCATTTAAGGTTCTATATTATAAATGTGATCACGTTAGTCTATGTGATCAGACTACTCTCATTTTTAACACAACTCTCTAATTTTGTTTTTAATAGAATCTTAAGTTGCCAGAATTCTTTATAATACACATTTTCAGTTTCACAGGCATATTAATATTTCCCATTAAAGGAACACGGTAATATCTGCTACATTGAGCAACTTTTGTGGGCCAGGATAAACTCTTTGAGAAAGCATTTATAGACTTACATTTGTTATGTATGTAAGTTATACCATGAAGTTATTGTTAGCACTGAGCTCAGCCATCATCACAGGTAGTACATCTGCTCAGCCACCCTAAATAATCTGTGATTGTGAAAGCTGAACGTGCCTCACACACTATTCTGTGTTCAACATACACACATGGCTTTTCAGGTGATGAAAAGGACTGTAGTGACTGGAATCACTACTTTCCATTGCCTGTGGGTGGAAGCAAAACATTTGTTTTGAATCACCAATCGTCTATTGCACATGTGGGCATTTATCCTTATGGGATGTGTGAATGTGTGTGTGTTTCAACTGACTTCTATATGTCTTGATTATAATGACATATCTCATTATATTGTGTCATTTCCCCCCAATATATCTTGAGTGACTACACTTGAGTGTGAAATATTCAGAAAAACACATCAATTGAATTGCACATTTTATTTGCATGTTTATTTGTTTCCCATAATAGGAACGTATGGGTCATCTCTTGATGACTTTAACACTCTAAGTTTGATGTTCGCTTTCCTCTCCCTTCCTTAATCATATTCTGTTGTGTCAGGATCATGTGGTTGAGTGACATAGATTTCTTAAAATTAGAGGTCATATTCTTATCAAAGGAAAAAAGCTATTATTTCTAATATGGTGGAGAGTAAAATGATTACAAAATATTCTTCAAATTTAGACTACTATATAGTTCTTATTATATTGAGTAGAAAATACTAAAACCGCAATCTTCCCAAGGCAGCATTTTCTTTCAAGTGAAATACTTTAAATTTTAAATCCTAGGAAGGATGTTTGGTAAGAGAAAACAAGAAAAAATAATAAAAGAAAGTATGGCTGTATAAATTTGGGGAAACACTTTCAGGTACCACTCAGACTGAGTGGAAATACTGCATGTCATATACTAGTCACTCAACAAATATTTAATGAATGGAAAATGCTATAAAACCTTTCAATAACATAGAAAAAAATAATATATAATCAGAAAGCATTTTGTAAAAGCTATTTTGAAGAAGGCCTTAGGAAAAATTATTTGCATTAAATGATAAGCTTCTGAATTCCCAGCATTTGCACAGATTTGTGCAATAGCAGCAAGGCAGAGAATTAGCTAGAGTGCTGGTAATAGAGTCAGGGTTACTGTACGTTTGAAATAGCAAATGTCTGTAACTTTGACACTGAAATATGAATGAGCCCAAACTGAGTCCAAGGACACTGTGATTTGTAAATGAGTCTGAAGCAAGGATATATTTTGTGTGATGTGGCAAATTTAGGTGCAGCACAGCATAAGGCCTGGATTTATAGAATTAGGAGAAAGAAGAGAACAGTGCCTGACTATCCAAGAGAAGTAGTATCCTGGTCACACCTGGCTTGCCTGTACCAAGGATGAAGATATCTGGTGATTACACTCTACTAATGGCCAACATGGTTCAGGACACTTCATGTACAACTTTCTTCTTCCACGATTCTCCCAGAAACTACTATCAAGTCAGCACTGACCTGTGAGTTGAAATCAGTTTTAGTCATCTTTGACCTGTCTATTCAATGATGAGAATGCATTGGAACTTAAAAGTATAACACATTGTACAATGGCTATCTCTGTTTTTTTTGGTGATGATGCTTATTTATGATTGCACAGTGCATGTGTGTGAGTGTGGATCTGTCTGCCTATCTGTGTGCTTCAGATAGAGGTGTAGTTCACCACATATCATTCATTCCACAATGTCAGTTCTATTTTTTAAGCACAAGATTTTATAGTTTATCAAAAAATAATTCAGGGGCTGTAAGCAGAAATAACTCAATGGACTGAATCTGATCAACAATTTAAATTATTACCTTTCTATATAGATTGCATTGAAAATAAAAAAAGATACTATTTTGCAAATGTTAAAGTATTCTGCTTTGATTTCACATTTCATTGTATTTTATTTCTAATTCTCACCTCCTTATTTGGGAGGGCCTTTCAGGGCCCCAGAGGTAGACAGGGCAGATAGCTGTGAGCTCAGAGCAAGGTATTAGCTTGAAACCCAAGTTGTGCGGACAAAGAGAGTTTGCCAAATTCCTGTAGCCTTCAGATAACATCCAATGGGCCGAGCCTAGAAGAACAGATAGTTTCTTTCAAAGTGGGTGGAGGTACACCTTTCGGCTAAATATGCTTAATCTGAGGCTGGGCCAAGGTAAGAGAGACATAAAAGAGTAATAGACATAAAAGAGCATGCTTTCTGTTACCAGGAACAGTGAAGAAAGCATTGTAAGTCGCAAGCTGGGCTATTGGGTTTTTGCGGGGTGTTTTTCCCTCCCTCATTTAGGAACTAATCTTGAAGAAAAAAGAGGACTTTAGAAATATCAAATAAGTATGCCAAAGCCGGAAGGTAGAGGGTTTCCGCTAACTCCTTTCACATCTCTGACTCTGGAAGGAGGAACACAACACGAAGGGCACAGACTCCGCAAAACATCCTTGTTGGATTAGTGTGATGAGCTAGAGAAGGCCTGTGAGTGTGCTTCCTTCAGCTTCCTGTGACATAAAGGTGTTCAGAAGTTCTTGTGTACTTGAAGACAGATCGAGAACTTGGTCAAAGGGACTGATGAGGAGTTTCTCAGTGACAACCCTAACAGAGAGAATAAGTGATTGGAGAGTTGATACTTACAGGGAGGATTGTACTGATCCTGAGGTCAAATAGGCTTGATCTCAGGATAGCCCAGACAGCAAGACAGAAACTGGCCAGTGTTTCTGAAAAGTGCTTTTTGAGTTGTAAGAAAATAATGTAGAATTTCTTGTGATAAAGTGTGGCAGAATATGAGTTTTAACAAGTAAAAACAGATACTATTTTTATAATATATTTTTATTATCATTATCGACTAAGATATCAGTAAAAGACTTTTGATCTGCCCTGGTGAAATTTTACATATTTGAAGAAAGTAATTTCTTAAGGACTCTATAAACAAAGAGGGATATAGTCAAATATGAGAAATTTCAGAAATGAAACATATATATGAATGGTTTTAAAATTAGATCTAGGAGATCACTTTGCAATTCAGATGTCAAAAATGAAATAGTTATGGACTATGACATGTGATAGACTAGCTCACCACCATTCTGAATATGTATAGCACAAGGAAATTGATTTTAAATATTAAGAATAATTTATTGAATAAACATATAACATATCAATAAGCATCCAGAAATATCCTTTTCTGATGGTCTTTTGAATACAATTTAGTCTTTATGCATTGCTAAAGATATGAAGAAGAGCTATAGATCTAAAGTAATTTCTTCCATGATTTTTAAATGTTAAAATATTTCCTTATAGATAGTTATTGTACTCTGTGTTTCACATACTATATCATTCATTCAAATATTCATACATATATCTTTTAAACATGGCTAATGCTTATAGTAAAAGTGTTCATGATTAATTATTTAAATATGAACATCCGTAAATTTTGTCTCACACTTGTTCAGTCTAAGGGATAAGTCATTGCTTAATTGCTTTTGATATAGAAGGCAATGCTTGAAAAGAATTTGTGAATATACTGAGTTTTTTTCTTCACAACTCAGCATTATACAAAATTTGATATCAATCCTTGATGTATGCTTGTATTGAAGCAAAACATTTATGTTTCCCATACCTATTTGAGGAGAAAGAATAAAGCTATACATTCCATAAATGTACCAGTCTTTGGTACAATAGTTAATGATTTATAGTAATATGTTTAAATAATTAATGTAGCCACTTAGCTGAACAGCTTATGCCTTCAACTGCTTTTATTTATTATTGTTTTTAATCAAGACCCACAAAGTAATATTCAGTCCTTTACAAGCCAACATTCCAACATTCCAAGCAACGTAACTACTTTGTGAAACTGGAAGGTAATAAAACATGTCTTTATTTCTTAAAGGAATGGAATATGAAATAGAAATGTTATGTTATTTATTCCTAGCTCACAACTAGGAATTGGTAGAGTAAAAAAAAAAAAAAAAAAAAAAAACAGATTATCTGCTTCTTTACAGATAAACTAATGCTTTCTCAACAAGCAAACTCAACATGGGATAAATCAGGAGCAACAGACTCTCCAGTCTAAAACTCGTGATTTGGGATATAAAATGTCCTGCAGTGAAGCATAATTAAATCTCGAAATTTTTTAATGTGGTTCAGTTTGAGAATTTAAAATGAGTTAGTTTCAACTTTTGAGTTAAAAAATGGACGTCTGAATTCACTTCATTATCACTTTAATGTGTGAAAATTATGGAGGAACTCTCTTCCAGGAAGACTTCAAGACTAGGCTGTTTTTGAAACAATAATTTTCACTCCCACTCTCCTTTGAAATGAGGCTGTCTCGTCAGCCTGAGGGCGTGGGGTGGGGTGAATAATGCTTCTTGTAGCCATGTAATACTTCAGGGAAATATAGGACTTACAGAAAATGTGCTACTCCAGAGGAAAGCAAATACACACAAAGGAACTGCCATTTTTCAAATATTATATTTTGCAAATCACTTTTGTTCTTCTACCTACCCTCCTTTCCTGAAGCAATAGTTGAGGTTTTCTTTGCCAGAGGCTAAATTAGGGTGAGAAAAAGTGGACAAATGATGAGCTTTTCGGAGGTCTTGAAATTGTGCCAGTTTTCCTGCTTGACTATGCGTGAGAGATGGCAGCTCTCTGTCAGGAAAGACGATGTTTGGTATCATGGTATCAGTCTGGTTACATTCCTTTTCCTTTGTGGTGGTTTAGGGTAACTAAAAATGACGACAGGAGAGAGTTGGGATAAACTTTTAAATGCATATGCCCAGATTAAAAAAAAATGTCGTGACTAGCTTAGTTCCTTTAAAAACAATAAAGTCTGTGTTAACCTATATAAAAGTTTGAGACACTAGGGACAGTGTCAACAATACATGGGAGACAGGATTAAAATACATACAATTTACATTTATAAGGTAAATTTTATCTTTATGAAAATTGATATTTTCACAGTTATAATTCTTTATTTTTCTGGTCTGTTTTAACTCTCATACATGATCCCCCACCTTTTTCTTTATAAAAAGACCAAATCTAAAACTATATTTTCTTTTTAAAAAATATGCTCTTAAAATCCCTATTTTACAGATGAGGAAATCAAGGGTCAGAGAGGTTTAGTGTCTTCCCAGGGTCACACAGTTAATAAATGTTGGAGTCAAATATTTAACCCAGGCAGTCTCCCTCCAGGGTCTACACAATTAACTACTTCACTGTGCAGAGTAAATAACTGAGAACTCTGGGAGTGACATGAAGCCAAAAGGAAACTGATACACAGACAGAAAAATAAAGGTCTTTATGTGGCTAAAGTTTATAGGTTTGGGGAGGGAAAAATACCCTTGCAAAATTATGATAAAAAGAGTGGCCAACAGAGTTTGCATTTTTAAGCCTGAGAAGCCCCAAGCTGTGGCAAGGTCCAGAGCGTGTCCATGGACTAGGTTGATACAGAGAAAAGGTGCTGGACAATAAGTCTTTAATGTTTGATGAATCTCTCACATATATTCTGAATTTACTCTGAAACAAATAGTGGATAAAAGTGTGGTCAAAAAGAGGAAGGTTGGACAGGTTAGGGCACGTGGTACGGCCCCAAACAGAGGTGTTATTCCACAAAAGGGAACTTGTAATAGTTTCAAAGTGGTTAAGGAGGACGTAACTTGTCTATTAAGTGGGTGGCAGCCATCAGAAGTAGCCTGCAATTTACATGGGAAGACAGAGTATATATATGAAGAAAAAAATTACCATTAATCTGTAAATGGCCCAGGACTTTGGCATAAACTTAAAACAGATTTCTCTTTGGAAAGATAATCCACAAAAACTGATATGCAAATTAAGAAAAAAAAATTTAAAAAACCTTCCTCTTTCTGTAACCTCATCTCCTAACATATGTCCTTAGTGGTATAGCCATAAAGAAGTGATGGAACTATGTTAACTATATTAATTACAAGCTCACAAGGCTGTTTTTAAATTAATGATGTTTTCCACAGTTGTCCACCTCTGTAATCAAGATACACTTATGGAATTAATTGAAATAAACAGTCATGCTCTGAAATGTGTCCCCAAATTGTCGTAAATGGGAAATGTAACAACACAGCAGCGAGGAAATTGCCTTGTCCAAGAATTATATGGTATTTACAGGTGAATCTCTGAAATTCAAAAGATAGGAGTTTCAATGAGCCTCTCTTCAATATTATATTCAAAAATGGAGAAAATGCAAATGTATTTTTTTTATCTGCTTCAGGGAACTCTCATAGTTTTTATTATCTGTATTTTTAGTGGTGCTTGCTGACTGCTCACACTGCTGGAGCGCCTGACACCGGGGACAGAAAAGCAATGTACCATGGTCAAGAGTAACTATCAGAGTAGTTTCACTTTGAGCAGGCTCCTTGCCCAAAGTCCCATTTCAACTGATACTAAAGAGCTCTCCAGAGGTTGTAAAGGAAGGCAATTGCAAATGTGTAGCCCACAAATTCACTTTCACTTGGTTTTAAGGACACTTACTGAGTTTTCATTCTACTGTTCTTTATTGTTAGATGCCCAGGTTCTACAGAGTGCACAAAGCAAAACGCTGCAGTATTTGGCCAAGACGCCAATTGCTAGAATGACAGATCATTGTATTACTTTCTTAAGAAATGTTCTCCAAATGCAAGAAACCACGTAATATTCTGAAAATAAAATCTTGTTTCTCAGTTCTAACAGATGAATTAAAATTTATATGGGTCCATAATTAATAAATATTAAAATGCTTGGGTTCCTAAATGGAAAGTGTTTAGCACAGTGCAGGTGATGTTAGTTTTGTTCTTACCTTCATTCACATCTAATTTAACGTTCACTTCTTTAGAAGTACCTGCATATAAGCTTTTTTAAATTTTTGCTTCATAATAAAATATTAATGCAAAAATTATATTAAAGTGCTTCAAAGCAAATTTGTCCATATTCCCATCCGCATTCTCCATAATACATTCTAGTTTTGATGACCATGACTATGTTCATTTTTTACATATGTGTAGTAGTATTCTGGATAGGTATTTACATTTTCCCAAGTTTTTCCTCTCATTCTCCTATCACACTACATTTTAGATATCTATTTATGCTAATATCATTGAGTAAGCCATTTTTTCCCATTGCCTTGAAATATCACATGATTGTACATTAAGTTTGCATATATATTTGGGTCTATTTATGGGTGTTCAATTCTGTTTTATTTACGGGTTTGACTTTTTTTCTTTTTTTTTATTTCAACATATTATGGGGGTACAGATGTTTAGGTTACGTATGTTGCCCTTGCCCCCCTCCTCAAATCCGAGCTTCAAGTGTGTCCATCCCTCGGAAGGTGTGCATCTCACTCTTTGTGTATGCGTATATCTGTCTCCTCCTCCCCCCTCACCCCTGCCCGACATCTGATAAATGTTATTCTTATATGTGCACTTATGTGTTGATCGGCTAATACCAATTTGATGGTGAGTACATGTGGTGCTTGTTTTTCGATTCTTGGGATACTTCACTTAGTAGAATGTGTTCTAGCTCTATCCAGGAGAATACAAGAGGTGCTATATCACCATTGTTTCTTAAAGCTGAGTAGTGCTCCATGGTATACATAGACCACATTTTATTAATCCACTCAAGTATTGATAGACACTTGGGTTGTTTCCACATCTTTGCAATTGTGAATTGTGCTGCTATAACCATTAGGGTGCAGGAGTCTTTTTTATAGAGTGTCTTTTGTTCTTTTGGGCAGATGCCCAGTAATAGGAATTTACTTTTAAATATAATGGAATCGTTTTTTGGTACCAGTAACACCACAGTTTCTCCTAACATTTTCTTTATGTTATTTATATTTACTACAAAATATCTCTCATAGACACAAAAGTAGAGAGTACAGGAAAGCAAAAATCATGAATCCACAAGTCAGGTATATTTTCCCATCTTTGTTTTATAGATTCCATGTCTATTTTTTGTAGATTTTTCTCTCATCTTACTGTCTAGCTGATTAATCATATTGTCTGTATTGTATTTTTCAACTCATTTGCAAGTTATTAATTCTATTTGTATTCTTTTAGTGAGAATATATAAAAATTTTATCTATATACTTGACTTGAAATCCGAAGTTCATGAAACTCAACATCCTCTCCTGAACAATTCAAGGACATTAAAACACTTTGGCTCTGATCCTTCTCTCCCCGTCTTCCATGTGATTGTATTATACTATTTTTGTCTGGTGTTGTTTTTTACATTCTGCTCCCTAAATTGATTTTTTATTAATTAATATTTTTAAAGTAAAATAATTACTCAGAGTTTATTGAAATGTTTTCCTCTTTTCTGGGTTTCATTTTTTTCACCTTTTAGTATATACTCTAGAAGTTCTGATGGAGAGCACCTTGAAATGGCAAAATTTCTAAACTTTTCTCTGAAAACACATTTGTTTGTCAGTATTTTTGAATGACAGTGTGATTAAGCATAGAGTTTTTTGTTCCCCATTACGTTCCATCAGGGTTTGTAGGATAGTGTTGTATGGTCAAATACACTCTTAATGCAAAGTCTTGTTCTTGCTTTTCCCCTCTGCTCTCTTCCCTCCTTCCTCATTGTGTGCTCATGGTTTGTTCCCTCGATCTATTCCTGCCTTGCTCAAGTCTCTCTTTGGAGAGGACTTCCCAGGGGCCCACCTCCTATAAATTCCCCCACTTTTTCAGGATGTATTATTATTTATCCTGATCTGGTGTCACACGGATATTGCCTGTCTCTCCCTTTTGAAGATCAAAATCCTGAGAACAAGCACTTTATTTAAGTTGATGCTATATCATCAGTGCCTGGAACAGTACCTAGCATATGGTTAGTACTAAAGATTGTTGGAAAAAATTATTGAATTTATAGTAGATGTTGTACTATACTTTTAATTTATTGTAAAATAATAGTTATTAATCCTGGTCACACATTAGAATCATCTGAGGGGCTTTAAAAACATACCCACACCCAAGCCTACCCTTTGCTTTCAGATTCGATCGATCTGCTGTGGCAGCAGAGCATCGGTGCTTTTTCAAAGCCTCCCAGGATTTTCATTTTTCTCAGTTTGCTTCTCTAAACACAATACTATGAATTAGGTTTTAATTTATCAAATTTAAAGCACATTTTCTTACTGCTTTTCCAGCTTGCACCAGGGCATACTGACTATAGCTTTACTGTAAGATAATCATCCACAACATCATGACACTTTGTGTATCTTCTCTCTCTTTCCCCTCAAATTGACAGGTAAAGATCTTCAGAAGCCATATTTTCCTCTCCACTCACCCGCACACAAATAGACACAAATGAGACTTTTAAAATGCTATCACCTTTGATTTTTATTCTTCATATCTTTCCCAGTGTTTTGCATTCTTTGTGCTGTTTAAAAATTTTAAATTATATATATATATATATATATATATATAAAATAGTGTATGTGACAAAAACTTTTGATAATTTACCTAACGACCATTTGGTAGTTCTTCTTTGCTAAGAGAAATCCATGATTTTTTGAAGGGTGAAGTGCCCACTTCTAGTGGATAAATCCTTGTCAGCCTAAGACAACCATAATCATATTTCCCTTTGCCATGACTTGTCTTATGGATGAACATGTGATCCAGTTTTGGCCAATGAATAATTAGAGGAGGGCTGTTATTTTGCTTATGAAAAAGATATTTTTTCCTGATAAAAGTTAAAGGTCCATTAGAGAAATGACCATTATTTTTCTACTTCCTCTTTATTCTGTGAGGATGTGATACCTGGTTTTACAGCAGCCGTCTTGTGACTATGAGATGATAACATCATTAAAATGACAAAATGATAGGAAGCTTCAGAAAAACCAAAACCAACAACAGCAATAACAACCACCACATCAAAAGAACCAAGGGACCCTTACTTCTAAAGTTCTTGTAAACTAAAAAATAAAAGTTTATACTACTATTATTCAGCATTTCTGTCACTTGCAGTTAAACATAATCAAACCAGAAACAAGTTTCACTTTTGTTTCAAAAACTCTTATTTAACATATTTTTTCAAATTGTCAATCACACTATCATCAATTTAGATTCAACTGTAGTGCATTGTAAGATACATCACTCACCACTGATAATGTTCCTTTTTCTCTTCCTTCATGTTAAGGTTAGAGCATTTTTTTCTGGACACATTGTTGAAATGCCCTTTGAGTCTTTGATTACATGAGAATATAGCTTTCCTTTGCTCTAGCAGTGTAATATATGTTGGTCCTAATCTTTTCACTCAGAAATCCATAAATTAATTGCATCACTTTTTGGCTTTTACTGTTGCAGATTTAAATCCCCATGTGTGTCTCATTCTCTCTATATATCTTTTTTTTTTTTTTGGACCTACCTTCATATCAGGAAGTACATAAAATTTCCTTTCTTTCTCAGGAGTTTTGAAGGCATATTCAGAGAGTCTTATATTTTTTGCTAATTCTCTCTAGAATCTTGCCCCTATTTGTTTCTTTTTTTCCTTTTTCTTGATTTTATTTATTTTTATGCGAGATATCCTCAAACTATCCTCCAAGACTCTCAACTTCTCTCTTATTGGATTTTTGCTTAGTGTCATGAGGTACATTTTCGATCTTCTAGGCCACTATTTCACCTCTCAGCAGTGATCAACTCATTATTTGATAAAAACATCCTGAATGTTATTTTTAAAGTTAATATTGAGTGATCTTGAAAAATGAATTACTGCTGTTTTCGCTGGTTTTGGTAAAGTTTTTACCTACACCTATGTTTCAATGAGGGCACATATCCTGGGTTCAACCTTGGTTTTCTTTTTTCTGATCATTGAGTTTCTTCTGGTTATATTTGTGTGTTTAAACAAACATAGAATCTCTGCTTGCTCATGATTTGTCCAGGGCAATCTGTAGTATCGTCGACTAGTAACAGAAAATAATAGTGGTTGATGGTTGACTGGTTGTCAGTCAATGGTAAGTAATTTGACAAATCATTTATTTTCTGTTGAAGAATAAGGAGAAATAATTTTACAAATCATTTGTTCTCTGCTGAATCTTTGTCCTCAGAGTTCAGTGACTCTAAATAGCAGTTCTCTCCCAAACTCAGAGCCCAGAAAAGAAGATCACAGCCAAGAAAGAGCTCATGAGCACAGTCAAGTTCAATTGACTGGGTAAGCTGCAGAGAGCCTTCAATTAACTGATTAGCCCAAATCTTGTTATTTATGGTCTTCATGTTTCCCCCAAATACATTTGTTTTTTACTTTATCAATCCTTTAGGAAACAAGGCCTGAAATGCAATTTCTGGGATATTGGTGTCTTTCTTCCTAAAGAAGCATTTAAGTTGTTCATGGAAAGATAAAGTTAGAAACAGTTTCATAGAATCCCAAAGTTTAAAATTCTTATTTTTAAAGCCCATTGTAAAGGACTTTAAAATATCATCTGTTTCCATAGATCATATATATTTTGTGTCATAACTGGGAAGAATAAATGAAAATAGAAAAAATATTTAACAGCAGAGACTATAATTTAAACTCAACATTTAATATCATAATTGTATTGACTATAATTCATATTATTGGCTACCATGTCAAATATGTTTTGTGGCATATGATTGGATAGAGTGGGAAGAGTATAGATTTCCAAGATTTTGCTTAACATACATTAAATGAAAATTCTCACTTATAAAATATATGAAAATTAAATCATATCTTTTGAGATTACTAGATCAATTTTATAAAATACAAATATTTAAGTATCTAAGGTTTTCTTGCTTATCTAAATAAATCCAAACTTTAAATATTTATATTTTGTTTTTACTTACAATTAAAACTATAATGTTAAGCTGGGGTAAACTCACCTGCAATGTGCACCATACTGAATTTCCCTAAACTAACTGTTCTCAAAAATTATTAATGTGTGTCAGAGTCATCTGGAGAGTGTGTTAAAACATAGATTTCTAGGTGCCTGAGAATTTGAGTTTTTAATAATGATGCTAATTTTGCTAGTACTGAAACCTCAGTTTGGTAACCATTGCTCTAGGCAAAAATGTCTTTGATTCACTTCAAAAATTCATTTACACTCTTGAGAAAGCAATGGCATACTCAGTTGTTCACATCTGATTTGCTAATCTTTTGTCCTAGCTTTTGGTTTTACCCTTTTAAGGGAAGAAACATAGCATGGTTTCTCTACTCTGCTTCCGTCTCCGGGTTTCAAACAGGAAATGCACAAGGGTGGATTCCTTTGTCAGTTATAAGGTGAATGTTCAGCCTTGAAGAGCTGAAGCAGTGTGCTTCACTGACAAAGATGCATCATAAAGCAGTATCACCCTTATCCCATGACAGTCTGTGATGAGTGATCTGCGGAATGGATAAAAGAAAAGTAGCTGCTGTGTGGCATTCGCTTTTACTGTAAATGATATCATGTGTTTGCATTTACTTTAAAGTTGATCAAATGTAATAGGAGACAGTGTTGACAGATGCTGAAAAAGTGTTAAAGTTTCCTTTTATCTTTCTTGCTTATGTGTATCTTGTACCATAAGGTTTCTTAGATAGTTTTATTAGCTGATAGATGAAATGTTGTACAAAATACCCACACAAAGAATTCCATTGTTAGAAAGAGTTGTCTGTAACCCTATAAATGATACAGTTAAACTGTTTGGTTCATGTATGGTAACACCAGACACTTTAAATAAAATGATTTTGTATAAAAGTGCATTTTTAAAAGAAAATTAATTTGTTTTGAATGTATACTGAATTTATATTAACTAATTGAGTCCAGACATGTAGACAATTGGTTTATGCTATATCTGAAAACTATTTTTCAAGAAATATAACTCAGCTGGTTTATATGAATTAAATTGCAGTTTTTTCCTTAAAACTTGGCATTAAAACTATTCTCAAAGATTTTTATTATCATTTTGTGTCCTACATATTTATTAAACTAAATGGGCATCATATAGAGCAAATGTTTGTAGGCCTTTCTTCAAGCAGATCAAAGGATTCTGTTTTATCCCACAAAGCTAGTAGGGGATCCCTTGGGAATATATAAAGAAACTCACTCTATAAAGTTGAACATATATATCAGGGTGCAAACTTTATTTTATACTGAATGAAATGAGACAAACCTTTGTAACTATTAAACTGGTGCGTTTTTATTTTCCTTAAATCTTTGCTGCTTCACAATTTCACTTCTGAAGCCAGAAATGGTTAAGATAGGAGAAATTGGTCACTTGGCCTTTTTAACAAGACAAAAGCAAAGGAAACTCCTAACTGTCCTGAGAATATCTGATTTTTTCATTTCTTTTCTTTCCCTGTATTGTCAGGTAAGGCCACAGGGTCTGCCTTAGGATCTATTGATAAAGAAGAGAAGCTATTCTGTAACAGGAGTTAAAGAGAACAACACAAATTAACGTAAAGATAGAGAATAGGGAAGGTACCAGAGGGCTCTGTAATACTACCAAGAGTTGAGGGAAACTCAGAACAGCCAAGAAGGGCTCCTGGCCAGAAACAAGCAAACAAAACTGCATCAAGACTTAAATCCACCACCAAATTTATCAAGGAAAGCCAGAAGTACTCTGTATGAGGGAAGACGGAAGGTATCTGGGGACTCTATCATCTTCAAGGTCATTTGACACTCCCTGCTCCAATTATTCATAGCTCTACTTTTTGAGGGAAGAGGGAAAAGGCAGGATAAAGAGATATTGAGCATTTCCCCCAAAAGATTGTTTAAATTATCCAAGTGAATTAAGATTTAAATGAGATTGAGAATTTATTGTTTTAACTCACTACCTAGTTTGGCAAGAGACCTGATTAGTTAATATGAAGTGACTTTATATTCTGGTAGAGTGAACTTGGTGTGAAAACCAGGTTTATTTCTGTTGTTCCAATATCAAGTCTGATTTATCATTTGTCTCATTCAATTTTTTTTTGGATAAACATTATTATTCATAGTTGTATTAAAATAAACTGGGATAAATTTTTAGCTTCCTCTATCATTGGTAGTATGTGAGATGCATATGCAATGACTGGAATTTTTAGTTTAATGCACAGTTAAATCTTAATGACACAACTCTCTTTTCCCAGATTTTTCCAAGGACCTATAGCTAAAATTTACCTTTCAAGGAGAACATTCACAGTCCTTGCTTATAAAGCAGTTTTCTGGGATAGTTCATTCTTTTGGTACTGGGTGGTGGTGGAAGAAATTCTTGATGCTGCTACCCTGCGGACACTTAACGTATCAGTAATTTGTGCCTTGGCTTCTGTGGCAGCCTGGGAGACTAAAAGATGTTCAAATCCATTACTCATTGGAGTCAATGGATTATAGATCAGGTACATGCAGAATATGCTCATGAAATACAGTCTGAGCTATCTGGTGGTAGAGTATAGATGTCATTTGTCATTTATCGTGTGATGTAAATCTATAATTATTTCATTTATTATTTGGCAATGCTTTTAAAATACACAAGGACCACGTTTGTCCACCACCAGTGCACAAAAGTGTATATTTAATTAAAAATTAATTAAGGAATTTCTTTGTCTGAAAAAAGTCAATGATGAATATTTAATTGCACAACATATTTTTCCACATTCATCAGTCACCATGCAGGCCTTGCGGATATCATTGATTACATTAAGTATAGAAGTCACAATCATCTAAAGAAACTTTAGCGTCTATTTAATAAAATTAGTAACTATTATAAGAAGACTGTACAAGTTGCATTTAATATAACTGATAAGTAAGACTTTTCCTTTGGATCAAATGACTATGTTAATCTAAATCCATTTCACTTATTTGACTTCAAGTTTTCTTGTGCATTTACAAACAATAAAACAGTTTCCGTTCATGTTGGCTCTATTAGAAGAAAACTTTCTGAAACAGTTAAGTGAAACCAGTTTTATATCAGTGTCATCAGTAGTTACAGATGGATACCTAAAAGTATGGTTCATTTATTCCTATCCATTTCATAGAATCAAAGTAAAACATGTTGGCAGTTAATTTTGTCAGAAATGAAACATCTGATGTTATTGTGTATGCAATTGTATATTCAATTAAATTTTTTAACATTGGAAATAATTTTTGTTGCTTTTTGGTAAAAATGTGAATAAAAAATGTGGTGGCTCACAGCATTATAAAAAAAACAATGCACTTACTAAATCAAAAATAGTTATGGAACTTGGTTGTAAACGCACTTATCTGTGAAGCACATGCAAGACTCATACTTGCATCTCAACAGATATAATACACAAATTAAAATAAAATCAGTATTTATTAAATAGTATACAATTTCTTGTAAAACTAATACCAAATAAAAAATAAAAACTTTTAACTAGGCAATATGCACCTTTATTTTCTTGCTGCTTATCACAGTTAAGTTTTGGACTAAATTTATAGATTCAAGAAAAACAAGTTTTTGATAAATCATTTTGCAACAGTATTTCTCCTATGAAGGAGTAATTACCCAAAATAAAATGTGTAGTCAACAGAAGGAAGAAAGAGGATGAAGAAAAATGTTACAGAAGGCCTCTCCTGGAGTTATGAATTTTGAAATTCAGTCATTCAAGGCTTAGGTATAATATCTTGGAACATGCTTTGAAAGACTGAGTTTTGAAGTAAGTGCAGCCAGAAAGAGAGCTTATAGCTAGTTACTGAAAAGCAAAAGTCAGCTTAGTTCATTCCTGGAACCCAGAGGATGAAGCCAGGCTGATCTCCTGAACTCAACTGATCCAAAGTGCAGACACGTAGATTTATATCCACATCATAATCATTTACTAAGAAATATGTATTCCTCTTTCCAAGACTTTAATATCCCAGTGTGAAGGCAAAAGGTTTTTAGGTAACCATAACTAGAAAACAGCTTCCTTCTCATCTTAGAGTTTAGGAAGAATGATGAACACAGTGCATCACTAATTTCTGAGGCACATGATTTACAAAAATGGATGGAGAGAAGGCTAGTTTGACAGGCTTTGCAAATCAATTTTTGAGAAGGAACACTTCAGCAACCAACAGAAATTCCAGTGGTAACTTAACTCTTCAGTGTTGTCCACACAGTTTTAATCCTCTGTTTTCTTGTTATGGGTGTTGATGAATGGGTTTATGGTTTTCTTTGTCAATAGATAGATGAGTAATAAGCTATGTGTAGCTGTCATCCAGTTTTTATTATACATAATATTATTGACCTTTCAATTTGCTAACCATAGAGGATTTTGATTCATAAGACATACAGGAAGATAAAAGACTCTGAAGATCCTAGGAGGCCTGTGTGCAGCCATATTGGCTAGATATGAAAACAGAGTGCTGAAAGTTAAAAGCAATTTGATATCCTTTTCAATTACTTTCCAGGCACAGATTCTATTTACTCACCTAACTTTTTTTATGTGGAACTACTTTATATACATAACTTCCAAAATTCAGATGTGAAAGGTCAAATAATCAAATCCCTACCGTTATGCAGAGAAGAAAAGATGTTTGTGAAAATTATTTACTTTACATAAGATCACATGTTTTTTAGTAATGACAATTCTAGACCCAGGATGTGGCTCTTCTGAATTCCTATTCACTGTTCTTTTTTATAGCATTTAATGTATATTACTGTAATGATATTTAGTGACTTTGTTTAGAGTGAGCTCATCTATTGTATACAAGGTAGTCTATATAAAGTATGCAATTATGACCCTCCAGTCCTTAATAAATGACATCTACATCACTTATTTCATTATTTGTTCTCACTGCTTAACTTCTAGGTAATCACAGCTAGAAAACAGCTTTCTTCTCATCTTAGAGTTTTAGAACAGGTTGTACCACATAAATTTTTAACCACATTACTTACGATAATAAATGAACAGGAAGATAGTTTGATGGATTTTATAATTAAAATTTTGGGGAGAAATAATGGGTTAAAGATTAAATTATGCAACGATGGACAACAATATTAATGTCCTCTGCATTTTTCTTTGAACCAGTGCCTCTTGTATTATGACAACCAAGTGAATCTCTCCTCCCGTAATCTTACATTAATGACATCTTCAAACTACACGCATGTATTTTCTTTACATTTCACTCTATGTACCTCACAATATGATGTTTGTTCAATTGTTATCTTCGAACACTTTGCTCCCATCTCTGGTACAATCTGACCTTTTTCCTTTCTGAGGATATTCTCATTACTAATACAAATTTAACCTTTGAGAGAACATTATGGTTTGTTGCAGTTCTGAGTGACTAAGATGCCCCTTAACATATGCACTCCAAGTGGTACAGACATGATTCAAGAATGGAAAAATTGTCCTGCAGTAACGAATATACCCAGGAATTCAGCTGCTTAAGACAGTAAACATTTTCCACTCATACTGCATTGCTAATGCTGGTTGGAAGAAGGACTTGACTCATAATCACTCAAGACTGAGGATGATAGAGACTTCATCTGAACACAAGCGTTCACAATCACTGAGGCAGAAAGAAAGGAATGTGGTAAAATGTGCTGTTTTTTTTATTTCAGCATATTATGGGGGTACAGATGCTTAGGTTACACATGTTGCCCTTGCTCCCCCTCCCCTGCCCCAAGTCTGAGCTTCAAGTGTGTCCATCCCCTGGATGGTGCACATCACACTCTTTGTGAATGCGTACACCGGTCCCCTCCTCCCCCCTTCCCCCTGCCCAATAGATGTTATTCTTATATGTGCACTTATATGTTGATCAGTCAATACCAATTTGATGGTGAGTACATGTGGTGTTTGTTTTTCCATTCTTGGGATACTTCACTTAATAGAATGTGTTCCAGTTCTATCCAGAATACAAGAAGTGCTATATCACCATTGTTTCTTAAAGCTGAATAATACTCCAGGGTATACATAGACCACATTTTATTAATCCACTCATGTATTGATGGACACTGGGTTGTTTCCACATCTTTGCAATTGTGAATTGTGCTTCTATAAATATTCGGGTGCAGGTGTCTTTTTTATAGAATGTCTTTTGTTTTTTTGGGTAGATGTCAAGTAATGGAATTGCTGGATCAAATGGTAGTTCTACTTGTATCTCTTTAAGGTATCTCCATATTGCTTTCCACAGAGGTTGCACTAGTTTGCAGTCCCACCAGCAGTGTATGAGTGTTCCTATCTCTCCACATCCACACCAACATTTATTG
>CAUYSK010031243.1:0-20436 GCA_963575035.1 Avahi laniger
CTCACGGGGCCGGCCCTGCAGTGGGTGATCCCCTACATCAAGAAGAACAGCCCCCTCCTCAACGATTACCGGGGCTTCCTGGCCGAGATGAAGCGGGTCTTTGGATGGGAGGAGGACGAGGACTTCTAGGCCGGGAGACCCACGGGCCTAGGGGCGGGTGCTCTGGGGAGGGTCCTGTGTGCCAGTTGCTGCCTCCAGGGTTGCCACCGGCGCCCTACTGCGGAGCCTCCCTCCCCCTACCTCCAGATGGGGAGATCTTCCCGAGCTCCTGCCCCCTCCTGTGTCGTGCTTGCCTTTGTTCCAGGAATAGCGCTCCAGGCTGGCGCTGCTGCCTCTGGGCCTCGCTCTGGAGAGCGCCGCCGCCCTTTCCTGCCAGCCCAGCCCCTCCCATGCACATTTGGACGCTGTCCTGTGCTCCAACTGCAAGCCGGGGTCCTGTTACACACTGGACAGACCACCCGCAGCTGGCCGTGCCCACCGCCCCCCTGCCACACTGCCAGACTGCTGTATCATTCTGCCCATATGCCTGTGCTGCCACTGCCACTGCCATCACTATCTCCATCCACCACATCCCACCAGCAGACTGCTGTTTTTAGTGATCTGGACTCACCTCGGAGGTATCTGACCTGGTCACAGCCCTTGGACAATGATTCAGACAGCTGGGCACCCGTTGTGTTCCTGTCAGATGGCTGGCAGGACCCAGGTGTGCCTGGTGGACAAATCCAATCACTCATTTTCTCCTATGGACCAGTTAGTTTTTTCTAGAATCCATTTCTCTTTTGAATTTGCAGTGTTTTCACAGTGAGGTGCTTTTGGTGAACAAAATTACTGCTATCTTCTGTCCAACTCCTTTACATTCCTGGAGAAAAGTCTTTTCCTTATTTTCAATAAATGTCAGACACTATTGAAAAAGAAATCGAGTCTCAATGCATATGGTACTTTTCTCCTTGTGGTCATTTAAATGGGATTCATATCTTGTTCAGAAGCTCTGTGCCCTGCTATTGAGTGGCTAGTGTTGACTCCTGTGTCATAAAACATTTAAGATAGAATCTTATGGTTGTCCTCAGGATGGAGACCCACTGGTGACCATTCAGTCCCAGACTATGAATTCTCTAAACCAGTTAGGATTGTCCCAAGTCTTTTAGGAAATGGATCTTTACCCTCTTTGGCCATGGCTCTGTCAGAAGTCAGCCAGCAGGCTCTTTGGAAGAGGTTTCCTCATTTCCAAAAAGTGGTTTGAAAGTAGAACTCCAAAGTTGTTACAAACCATAAATCCCACACAGATTGTTAGTGAAGAGCTGTCAAAGTTTTATTTATCCCATTATTCAGGGAACCAACAGAATGATATAGGTGGTTTTAAAAAGCATTTATCAATTCTTGATTATGTAGGTAGTGAGAAAAAAATTCAGAAATGAGAATGTTAATTTAGATGACCTGCAGGACAATAAAACTATATATAAACTTCCCTAACAGCCAGAAAAAAATCATCACTACTTATGGTTTAGCTACAGTTTAATCTCTTAGATTTATGGTACTATAAAAAGTCTTCATTCTCTCACCAATTGTTGCTTAACAAAGTTAAATATACCTGTTTCAGGTGAGACACAGTTGGGCTTATAGGACAATGTTCTGTTGTGATATTAAATGTATGTGTAGTCAACTTTGCCCTATTTCTAGGTTTTGGTGATTTTCCAGGACGTGGGTTAGAGGAATGAATGATACAGATGTTTCCTCACTGTTTAACTCTCTCTTTCTTGATATGAACAGGTAATCTTTTCCCTTTTGTGTAGCTATATCAGAATACCATAGACTGGGTACTCTATAAAGAACAGAAATTTATTCTTACAGTTCTCAAGGCTGAGATGTCCAAGATCAAGACTTTCCCTGACTAAGCCCTCACAAGGTGGAAGGCAGAAGGGCAAGTGAGGACAGACTGTATGTCCTCACATGACAGAGGAGAGAGCACTCCTTCCTGTGAGCCTTTTTATAGCAACATTAATCCATTCATGAGGGCTCTAAACACCTCCCAAAAGGCCACCCTTCCCCATACTGTTGTATTTGGGATTAAGTTTCAACATGAAATTTGGAAGGGGATAAAAACATTCAAACTATAGCAGCATTTATATGCTATGATTTGCAGGACTATACATGGAACTGGAGATACATTATCTGATAATATATCTTGATTTTTTTTTGTAATACAGTTTGAAATTTATTTTATTTACAAGCTTTTCCCTTTTAATGTTTAGCAACTTCCATGGCACAGATATAGTATTCTACCATTCTAAATGGTAGAATGGAAGCTGCCTTGTCCTGTGACTACTAAATAAGTATAATATAATAAAAAAATTAAAATGAATGAGAAAAAGGTATATCTCACCACCACCAAATAAAAAATTGTAGAAATATATGTAGTAAACAAACTGATTCAGTAAACCCAGGAAAAAAAATGCCTAAATGGTTAAACAGACTAGCTCTTATGAAGATTGCTTTGAGGGTCCACTGTGGCTCTTTGCCCCACATCTTCACACCCTACTGGTCACCTCCTATTCTGTGACACCAGGTGCTTGGTACTTCCTCCCTTCTACTCCTTCTCCTCCTCTCAGCTGGTTGTCCTCTTTGAGAGGATTCAGTTGAGTCAGGAAACTACAGCCCACGGGCCAAAAACAGCTCACCTCCTGTTTTAGTAAATAAAATTTTATAGAGACACAGCCATTCTCATTTGTCTATGTGTCATCTATGGCTCCCTTTCACTCTACAATGACAGAGTGGAGTAGTACCAACAGAAACTTTATGGCCCATAATGTCTAAAATATTTACTAGCTGATCCTTCACAGAAAAGTTTCCTGGCCCCTGATTGATTGTGGTTTTGTTCCTCCAAATAGCGAAAACATCATTACTGTGCAGTTTGGCCGGTAACAGGACAAAGTCTTGAAGTCAGAGGAAAAATTTAAATTGCTTAATAAAAAGAAGATTTAATTATTCACAGGATTTTAAAAACAACTGAAACCAGGCTAATTACGAGGTGCCAATTCAAGGTGCTGGCAGTCTTCTTTCCTGATTTGGTACAAAGTACGATGTGTTGAGCATATTCACTGTTTGGTTTTAAACATAGATTCTGCTGAAGCAGTTGGAAAAGTGCTTGGAAGCAGTTTATATAACTGATTAGGTCCAGCATATTCCCTGAGATCCGTGTTCACTGGCTCTTGAGGCAGGTAGAATGGGTAATGAGTATCCTTTGAACAATGTCAGTAACCCCCTACCCTCCTCAACAACAATGGCCCTGCAGTTTTCTTTCTCCTGGCAGAATGGCCCTGTTGGGCAATTGTTCCTTAGACTATACTAGTTCTATCGTTCCAAATCCTCTTTCATGCTACAGATATCTTGGGGAGGGTAATAGTTTGCAAGAATTAATCATGAACATTTTCACAAGATTCCATAAAGAACAGAAGAAATGGTATTTGTGAAGAGAGATTCTTTTTCATTATTGTCTTAGTTCAGGCTACTATAACAAATTACCACAGATTGAGTAACTTAAATAACAAACATTCATTTCTCACAGTTCTGGAGGTTGTAAAGTCCAAGATCAAAATGGGAGATTCGGTGTCTGATGAAGGCCCTCTTCCTGGATTGTAGGCCACCCCCTTGCTGTGTCCTCTAACATTTGCAGAGTAAAAAGGCTCTGATCTCTTCCTCTTTTTAAAAGAACATTAATCCCATCATGGGGGCTCTGCCCTCCTGACCTAAACCAAACCTAATTACCTCCCAAAGGCCCCACCTCCAAATACCATCACATTGGTGATTAGGGCTTCAACATATGAATTTTCAGGGAGAGGAAAAACATAAACATCAGTCCATAGCAATCACTGTGCAGTCTCACCACTTGTAGTTATTATCATTCTTGGTTTATTTCACTCACTTCCTTCTTAACAATCTATTTTATCCCCCACCATGAAGCCACACCTCCAAAGTGAATATCAATGGAAGGAGAAACAAAGACTGATAAAAGGAAAATTAATATAAAAGGCAAGAGAGGGAAAATGGAATTAACCTTTTTTTGTTGTTTTTGGTGCTTGGGGCCAATATTGACCTAAAGCCTATAATTAAGATAAAGTTACACAAACTTTGTGACACACACACACAAAATTTAACATGGGAAATACAGGCATAGAGAGGACAGTGTAGGCCTTTGAATAGTTTAGTGCCCTGAGACCTTGGGTTCCAGGGCAATCCTGATAGAGAAAATTTGTGTAATAAGAGGCTTACAAATCTCAAATTGTTATAAAACCATAGTTTTCACACAGTGTGTTGGTGAACACCTGTCAACATTTTGTTTAACTCATTATTCAGGGAACCAGCAGAATGACAGAGCTAGTTCAAAAAGTCATTTAAGGATCTATGGGGAAAAGAATGTGATAATAAAATTGTTAATTTAGGTAAAAATTTGGTCAATGTCCAGAAAAATATTGCTTCCTAGCCATATTTCTACAAATTAACCTCTTAAATCTACAGTATTATATTTTAAAATGTCTTCTCCCTAGTCAGTTGTTGGTCAAAGTTAAATACTGATAGATGGTTCTCAGGTAGGGTTATTAGAGAACTCCCCTGCCCTGATATTAAAAGGTGGTGCAGTCATCTTTTTGCCTCATTTCCATGTATGGGTGATTTTTCCAGAAAAGTGGAAAGATTAATATGCATTACACTGGTATATCTTTATGTTTTCTTCTTTTTATTTGGCAGGTAAATTTTGCCATCCATTAATTCTGTGTCCTGTGATTTGCTGGGCTATACATAGAGCTACATTATGTGCACTAAGACTATGAAACTTCATTAATTCATTGTGTTTATATGTTAATAGAGCAAAGTCCTATTGAAGCTAATTGAACAATTTAAATTATTTGAAAAAGAAGTCGTTGGTTTTTATGCAATTTACTGGTTTCTTAATATAGTTGAAACTGTGTTAATAGATAAGCTAAATCAGTTCCTGGGAATTTGTTTTCCTTGATGATAATTAGGGATAATTGGATCAAGCCAGAGAGTCACAATGCTGGGGGTCTTCCTGCCTTGTCTCCTCCTGATGGTACCTATCCCTGAGGAGCAAGTCCTCTTGGACCCACCATGGGCAGTCATTGTCTGATTTGTGGTTGAGTCAAAAACAGCTGCTCACCCCAAGCCCCTGAGTGGACACCTTGAATAGTCTTTTCTTTCTCATACAAACACTCTGGACCATTCCTCTGCTGAGAGACCCTTAGCAGACCTGCTGTCAGACCCTCAGTGGGAAGGGAAGGAGGTCCTGCTGTTCACCTAACGATGGAGTAAGGGCTTAGACTTCATCAGTATCTGATTAGAAATTTGATATGTGATCATTGTAGAAACCTTGGAATAAACAGAATAGTACCAAATGGAAAAGGAATATCACCCATGATAATCAATTTAACATGTTATATTTTTCCTTCAAGAACTGTCTAAATAGCTCTTAAATTATGTAATTATGATCATATATGGTTGTGGATCCAGCCATGTCAGTTATTTTATGTCACGAACCATAACTTATATCAGCACAGCATTTAAGAAAACCTAATTATAATGCCTGTATAATATGAATGTACCATAATATATCTAATTATTCTGGTTTTTTGTGATATATGACTGCCCAAATTATTTTCTTATTTTAAGTAATGCTTTGATCACTATTTTTAAACAGAAAAGTCCATATATTTTTGTGGTTATTTCTTTAGGTTAGAGTGCTAAAAATTGGGTTATTATATAAAAGGTATGAGCATTTTGAAACTGAATACATTTTGGAAAATTGCTGTACAAAAAGCATGTATTAATTTTTACTCCCACTAGCAGACTATGAGACAGTTCCCCTCACTACACACTCACAAGCAGGGTTCATCTTTTCTCATTCTTTTAAATTGATAAACAAAAAGAATTGTTGGCCGGGCGCAGTGGCTCAAGCCTGTAATCCCAGCTCTCTGGGAGACAGAGGTGGGCAGATTGTTTGAGCTCAGGAGTTCGAAACCAGCCTGAGCAAGAGCGAGACCTCATCTTTACTAAAATTAGAAAGAAATAAATTGGACAACTAAAAATATATAGAAAAAATTAGCAGGGCATGGTGGCGCATGCCTGTAGTTCCAGCTACTCAGGAGGCTGAGGCAGAAGGATTGCTTGAGCCCAGGAGTTTGAGGTTGCTATGAGCTAGGCTGACGCCACGGTACACTAGCCCAGGCAAGAGAGTGAGACTCTGTCTCAAAAAAAAAAAAAAAAGAATTGTTAATAATTTATTCTATTTTATTTTCTATGATTATTACATTAAGGTTGAACCACATTTATATGTTTGTTGTTCATTTGTTTTCCATTTTCTTTGAGTGGGTTGGTCAAATAATATTCCCACATTTCTTTCAGGGTTGGAGCGTTTTCCAAATGACTTTTGTAAGTTCCTTATTTATGAACTTTATTAACCCTTTGTGGTGTTATAACAGGTATAGTCTCAATTTTGTTTTTTTAAATTTTGAGTTTCTACATGGTTAAATAATTTATATTACTGCTATGTAATAGAGGGTAATTACATGATATCTCTTGCAGTTTCTTCATGTTTTCTTTTTTATCTTTACATTTAAAATCAATATGTAATTTATTATTTTATTTATTCATTTTTAATCTGGCTTTTTATTTTTTTCTTATTTTTTTCTATTTTATTACCACTTAATCTGGTTTTTTTAATGCATCTAAATGCATTTTAAAAATAGCAGGATTTTTTTTCAAACAGATCTTTCATTGAATGGATTCTATTGATTTGTGAAGGCTGGGTTATCATGCATTTCCTTTTGTGTATTATGGCCCTTTTCTGGGCTGCTGTGACTCTTGGCTCCCTCTGCACAGCACACCTTTCCTGGCACTCAGTGTTCTGCTCTGTGGTAGAGGTAGTGCTGGTTATGAAATTGCCTCAAGGAGGCGCTGTACCCAGATGCGGTGAGTTCCACCTGCTACAGCTGAAAGGTCACTTCCAAACTTAGTCCACCCTCAGGGATTTGGTATACTCAACTTTCTGACCCACTGCATCCATATGGTATCTGTATCGGGCTAATAAGCAGTGTGGGTAACACATAGTCATGCAAGCCTGGAAGATTATAATGCTCTGAATATCATGAGTCCAACTCCAGTTATTAACAAGAGAGTCAGTCCTAGGCTAGAAGCAGATATCTGGTGGAAACTGTTTAACCACCTTGCTCTCACTTTTGTCTCCCTTCCTGTTACTAGTAGACTTTTGTTTGGTATCATGATCTAGAACATAGGTGTTTACAGATTTGTCCTTTTAGGCTGAACACTGGCCCACTTCTTTGAATATTGTTTTGTATTGCCTCTGCTTATCCTTTGGGGCTTGAACATCCATTAGAAACACCTAACTCATGAAGTGCCTGCATATGAGACTTAACCTTGCACTGAATACATTTTTTTTTCTGTGCTCTAGACAATATTATCTTTTGGGGGGAGGAAATTCCTATTTCCTAAAGGAGGAAGGTGGTGTAGAAATTAGCCATAGAGCATTCTTTGCTAGCCTTTGACAGCAACTGGCAACAGCAGTAAGCAGAAGGCATCCTCAGACTGGACACCATAGGGGAGACTGACCATTAGAATGATCCTGCTCTTGGAGAGCAGAAAGCAATGATCTCAGGAATGGCTAAGACATTGTGGTACATTGAGAAGTCCATGCCATCTGAACAATTACCCTGCTGAAAAGGAGAGAATATGTTGGTGCAAGTTATAGTGGCGTCTCTCCCAAAAGTAGCCATAGCTTCGGGGTAGTAAACAGGTCGTGATCTCTAAGGTACCACTCTAGTGGAGAGCAGAGTGTTATTGCTTCAACCTTAAAATTGACCCTTCAAACTGAAAACACTTTTTCTGAACCCAGGGGCAGCCCTATCTAGATCAGAAACACCCAGAATAATGTTTTACCAAATATCTGGGTACCACGGCCAAGCCAAATTGACATGTAAAATTAACCATCACAAGTCCACCCCTTGTCAAATTGATACCCATATTCATCTCCTTAAACCATACTTAATTTCCAAATAATGACAATAACAAGGTCATAATTTTGCCTAACATGATACCACTATCCTATGTACAGCCAAAAATGCACTAACACCTTCCCAAGAAGAGGAAGTAAAGTCCTTGTGTGATGTTTACTTTTCTCCTTGATATCCTATAGCTTAAATACTATGATATAAAATTAATAATACTTAAATACTATTATATAGAGCCAATACATCTTATGTTACATGATAAGGAAATAAGAGAGGAAAGAAAACAAAGATACACACTTAAACACACACAAATGTACTCATAGCAAAATTAAAAGAAAATACCCAGGACAATTACAGTCCTTGTTTCTATAACTGGTCACATGGTTGTATTATTCTTCCACTACCCACTCTATATTCACCTTGCCTTCAGCAAGCACATCAGCTGGTCATGGTTCTTTGCCTGATGGAGTGACACAAACCTTCATTCCTGAAAGGTCTGGGCCATTAGTTGTCCTGTCTGGATTGGACTATTGTACTTTTCTATTGACTTTCATCACAGGGCATGATAATATGAAAAGATATCTTAAGGCAGTGGTCCCCAAGCTTTTTGGCACCAGGGACTGGTTTCATGGAAGACAATTTTTTCACAGACTGGGAGGGGGGAGGCAGAGCTCAGGTGGTGATGTGAGCGATGGGGAGTGGCTGTAAATATAGATGAAGTTTTGCTAGCTCTCCTGCTGCTCACTCCTGCTGTGCGGCCCTCCCAGTTCCTAAGTTTCATGGAAGACAATTTTTCCATGGACGGGGCCAGGGGAGACTGGCAGAGCTCTGTGGCCTGGTCCCTAACAGGCCATAGACTGATACCAGTGCATGGCCTGGAAGCTGGGGACTGCAATCCTAAGGGATCTTCTGTATTTCAGACATTACTCTTCCTTACCTCCATTGTGAAGTAGTAGTCCAATTTTCCCTTGGTAGTCAGGATCAATCACCCTAGTCAGGATTGTAACTTCCTTCTTTGCCTGTTAATTCATAGGCTTGAAGAGCCCAAAGTGACCAGATAGCAGTCTTAACTTTCAGTTCAATGGAACCATTGTTGTATCTCCTGGTGAAAGCATTCCTCCCTCTGGAACGAAGACCTCCAAGCCAACAGAGCATAAAGTCATGGCAACAGGAAGCAAAAATTTTGCTAGTGGGTCACTAGAGGAAATGGTGAGTGGTGCTACTCCCATTTCCACCCCTTGATTCCTGGGCCCATGAATCCTGACTATGGGAGGAACAGAACTATATATTGACACTGATTCAGAGCATAGACAGCCTTCTAGAGAACCTTGCCCTGGCCCTGCAAGGTATTGCCACCTAGTTGGTGCTGTAGCTGAGCTTCAAAAGGCCTTTACAGCATTCTGTCAAGCCAGCTGATTCAGGATGATGGAGAACATGGTCAGATCAGTGAATTCCATGATCATGGGCCCATTGCCACACTTCTTTTACTATGAAGTGAGTTCTTCGGTCACAAGTAATGCTATATGGAATACCAGGACAGTGGATGGGGCATTCTGTAAGTTTACTGATGACAGTTTTGGCAAAAGCATTATGAGAAGGGAAGAAAAATCTGTATCTGAGTGTCTATTACAGTAAGAACAAAACCCTGCCTGTCTATGATGGAAGTGGTCCAACACAATCAACCTGCCACCAGGCAGCTAACTGATCACCCTGGAGTATGGTGCTGTACCAGGGACTCAGTGTTGGTCTCTGCTGCTGGCAGATTGGGTACTCAGTGGTGGCCATAGTTAGGTAGGCCTTGGTGAGTGGAAGTCCATGTTGCTGAGTCCATGCATAACTTTCATCCCTGCCACCATGGCCACTTTGTTCAAGAGCCCACTGGGCAATGGCAGAGGTGGCCAAGGATATAGGCTGACTGGTATTCATAGAACAGGTCATCCTATCTACTTGATTATTAAAAGCCTCCTCTGCTGAGGTCATGCTTTGGACCTCACATAAGACACAAATATCTTCATGTTTTTGGCCTACTCAGAGAGGTCTATTCACATCCCTCTTCTCCAAATTTCTTTATTGCCAATTTTCCAATCATGTTCTCCCCAAGTCCCTGACCATGCAGCCAAAGCATTGGCCAAAGCTCATGAATTGCTATAAAATCTCATGTCTGACTATTTCTACTCTAAAGCAAAGTGAACAACCAGGTGCACTGCTTGAATGTCTGCCCACCGGAAGGATTTACCTTCCCCACTGTCCTCCAGGGATGTCCCAGAAAGGGGGTGTAATGCTGCAGCTGTCCACTTTAATGTGGTCCCTGCATATTGTGCAGAGCCATCTTTAAATCAGGCTCAAATCTTCTTTTCCTCTGTCAACTGATTGTAGGAAACTCCCCATGAGGGGTGCAGGCTGAGAAAGAGCAGACAGTGTAGCAAGAATGGAAACCGTGGGCATTGGGCCCCTTCCTCATGTAATTTATTTGTACCTTCAGGGCCTCCTTGGGCCCAATTACATATATGCCACTTCCATTTGATGACGTTGAGTGCTGTGCACACCCAACCTATGTCTTGGTGGGTCAGATACCAACCAGGTCATGACAGGCAGCTCAAGTTGCATGATAACTTGGTGGCCCACAGGTAAACATTTAGTCTCTACTAATCTCCAGTAGCAAACCAAGAGCTGTTTCTCAAAAGGATAGCAGTTATCTTTAGAGGATAACAGGGCTTTGCTCCAAAATCCTAAAGGCCTGCACTATGATTCACCTATAGGAGCCTGTCAGAGGCTCTGAAAAGCATCACTATCTGCAAATGACACTTCAAGCACCATTGGATCTGCTGAATCCTATGGCCCAGAAGCCTGAAACTGTTGCAGAACCTTCTCTTGCTCTTGGCCCTACTCAAAACTAGCAGCATTTCAGGTCACTTGGTAAATGGGCCAGAGTAACATACTCAAATGAGGAATATATTGCCTTCAAAATCCAAGGAGGCTCACTAGGCATTGTGCCTCTCTTTTGGTTGTAGAAGGGGCCAGCTGCAACAACTTATTCCTTACCTTAGAAGAGATATCTCGACATGCCCCACACCATCACACCCCTAGAAATTTCACTGAGGCAGAAGGGCCCTGAATTCTGTTCCATTGATCTATATGTCTATGCTTATGGCAGTACCACACTGTCTTAACTGTAGCTTTATAGTAAAGTTTAAAATTAGGGAATGAAAGTCCTCTAACTTTGCTCTTTTCTTAAAATTGTTTTGGCCATTCTAGATCTTTTGTATTTTCCATGTTAATTTTAGGAACAGCTTGTCAGTTTCAACAACAAGAAAATTCTGTCCAGCCCTATGCTTCTCAAAGGACAGTTTCTGGTCACGAACCTTCTCACCATAACCCCTCAAGACTACAAATGCTAAAGCTCCAGGAAACCACGTCTAACCACTCCGCCAAGACTTTACCTGTCTTTAAAAAGCTCATTCATTTGTTAAAAAGCAAATACAGTCAAAATTAAATAAGACAAACACACTCTCTTGCTACAGAAAACATCCACTTGTGGGGCTTCTAACCCATTCCTCAAATCCAAGATACCCTTAGGTTACTTATCTCTTAGAGCACTTCATGGAAGCATGACCAGGCAAAGACCACATCAATCTCTCTTAAGGGTCAATGACTCCTGAAAGCACCAACCCTCCCGCGGAAGGTATTGCTCAGGAAATACACCTGGATCTACAAAGTTTCTTGGTGATGATTTAGATGGTTGATAATAACAACAAAGATTTATGGATCATTATCTAGGTGCCAGACATTAAGCACTTAACATGCATTAACTCATTTAATCCCCACAATGACCCTGAGGTAGGTACCATCATTATACCATCTACAGATGAGGAAACTGAGGCACACAGGGGTTAGGTAAACTTGCTCAAGTTTGCACAGCCAGGAAAATGAACAGAGATGGAGTATGGGGGGCCCAGGAAGTCTGGCCTCAGAGCCAGTACTCTTAACTTCTACACTAGAACTGCCGATAAGAGAGATTAGAGAATATAAAGCCACATTGTATAGGACTGAGGCTCATTTCATTCATTTTTTCATTTGCTCCTTTTCTTACGGGCCTACCAGCTGGCAGGCCCTTTTCAGGCACTGGTGATATAGGTTGAACTGTGATATTCCCCTTGAAGAAATAAACCGACCAGAAAATGAATGAGTTCATCGCAGTGTAGTAAGTACCACGACAGAGGGCCCTTCGCAAGGACACCTGCCTCGGCCTGCAGATGGAAGTGGGAGAGGGCTTCTAGACGAGGGAACGAGAGGACAAACATCCAGGAAGAAAGAGTGAAGCGAACGAAAGGAAGCCGTGTGGGAGCAGAGACGTGCATGAGAGAGCATGGCATTTGGGTGAAGCTTGCACAGGGGCAGAGAGTCGGGTGGGCGCGCCCATGTGGTAGAAAACAAGGCTACAATGATGATCTCCAGCACTGTGCAACTCAGTTGTTGCCAAAGAGCATTAAAACACATGCTCACCCTCTCAAAATTTCAAATATAGCAGAGAGAGAGGAAATTACGTGTAGAGCAGAATTCCCTGAGGGCTGCGAAATAAAAGCTTTGATCCATGCTAGGGACATGTAGACTGTATATAAATTAGAAAAAATTCCAGCCATTGATATATATTTGATGACTTCCCATCATCCTATACTAAAAAAGCCTCTTCTCTTAGAGAAAATAATAGTAACTAAGACATCTTTAGGGGTGCTTGCTGGGATCATAGCAATTCCTTATTCTCAGGGAACTTCCAGCATCCCCTTTTCCCCCCTCTTTTATGGTGACAGGTCTCCAAAGGTCCTGTAGTATACTCAAATGTTTCCCATTCCCCTGACCTCTGTTGAACGGACCAGGAGTAGGCAGCTGCGCCAAGCTGAGCCAGTCAGATGCCAGGTTCTCCTAGCAATTTAACTTTGGAATTGAAAGACTGCTGGTTAAACTTGCAGGACCCTGGAACCGTAACTCTGGGGTGGCTACATTCACTTTATGGTGTAGAGATGCAGAAAACACTGGTCTGGCAAAAGAGAGAGAATTAAAACAGCATGAAACTTTTTAACAGGGTGAGGGTGTGGGTGTTTCTAATGACTCTCCAATTCTTGTCTGTCCAGACTCAGTTGTTCTTTTACCCTTGGGTTTCATGAAATACCCACATCCTTATAACAAATTGCCCTCTTTTGGTTTAGCTAAAATAGTTTCTGCTCCTCACAAATAAAGACTCTTTGATGATTTAAAACACTGTCTCTACCTAACGCCATGTGGGTGAGCCTGACAGTCCAGCTGGGTGATACGTAGGACTCCAGTCCGCAGCAGTGAAACAAGGAGAGCTCATAGGCTGCTCCAACTTGTCCCAATCTGCCATCTAGAGAAAAAAAGAAAACCAGCAGATCCCAAACATACAATTCATTCAAGAAAATAATTTAACCAAATCCAACCATAGTGTTAAGTGGAGAATTTTAACCAGGGTCAGAGTTAAGGACCAAATTATTCATCTTTTTGGATAAGAGACTTCATAAGAAAATAAAGTGATGAAGAGAACTGGTTGTCTTAGGGCTCCTTCTCTTCCAAATTCTGTGGCAGTTTTCCAGCCAACCCCATCCCCTACCCCAACTCCATGCCCCTCCTGCTCACCCCCATAACATCCTGAGACCAACATAAAAATTTCTCTTTTAACCAGGACTTCTCTCAATCCTTTAAAATTTTCATATTGTTGATAACTATCGTTAGTACTAACCAAAATGTATAGAAAACTTGTTTTTTTTCATTGAACTCCCATATTTGACATTAATTCTTTTACTAATAGTCAAACTTGTATGCAAAGTAGTTTCAAAAATAGCAGTTTCATTTGGTTCTCACAATAACCCTAGGACACATATACACAGATACGGAAATCAAGATTCAAATTTTGAACGTGGTAACCTGGTCAGTAGAATTCAGAGAGCTGGGACTAGGTCCCAAAGCCTATTTCCTGAGCTTGGGTCACGACAGTACATGGTACATCGAGATCCTAATCCAACTGTGGGTGGCAAAGAGTGTCTGTGACATAACTCAGGAAAGATGTACTTAGAACCTCTGCACCTTTAAAAACTTTACTGAGCACTTAACCATAGTAAGCTTGTGCTAGCCACTGTGACAATTTTTAAGATGAAATGGGGTGCTGGCTTTTAGGATTACATATTAACCTGTTTTCTTTTATTAAAATGTTCCACTGGAAATTAGGGCAAACTAACAGTGGAGTGAAATGAACATAAAACAAGGAATCATACCCATGAACTCGTTTTCCTGCTGCCATTGGCTGCTTATAAAAAAATTTTTATCATTTCATCTTGGAGGTGCCACTCCTCACAGCTCCCAACATAAGACACAATCAATTATCCATTTTTTAGTCTGTTTTCTGACTGTAAAGACAATGAATTATTTCTCTTTAACACATATCTGTATGCTGTAAATATATACTGTTCAGACATCATCTTAAGTCCCCCCTAGTGAGGAAAAGGAGAAATACTGGCTTTAATCCAGTATTATCACAGCATGGAAACACTTCATCGTTGCCTCACACACACCATGCATGGTGACTTGAAAAAAAGATTCAAGGATACTCAAGTTGTGTCCAAGACCAAAATATCCCAGAAAATCTGGTAATTTAGTAAATGCAGTTGTATCATAATAATGCAAACTGTAATTCTGAAGGAAGTCAAGATCAAAGAGGATGTTTTGGAGGATTTTCATCACCTTCACTTTTCTTGAAGGTACAGATGGAACCCTGTGCCTAGATAATTTCAACGTACAGAGCACTGAACAGGGTTGATATTTGGAGAGTTGAGAATCAAGATGGAACAAACCCACACATCTTCCACAAGTATTTCTCATAAGGTGCTATCCTTTTGTAGATTCGATACCACAAGTCAGACATTCTTATCAATATTTTCCCCCAGCTGGGTATGGGGGTGCACGCTTATGGTCGTAGCCACATAGGAGGCTGAGGTGGGAGGATCGCTTGAGCTCAGGAGTTCGAGGCTGCAGTGAAGTATGATTGTGCCACTGCACTCCAGCCTTGGCAACAGAGTGAGACCCTGTCTCAAAAAAAAAAAAAAAATTTCCCAACTTATACATTTGTTCAAAAAATGCAGCTATAAAAGTGCTAATGCAATGGATGATTACTTGGAAGACAGTGACCTCTTCTGGTAGTTTATAGACTAAATATATTTATGCCAGACATTCTTTCCCCCAGAAACCAGCCACTGTTTTAAAAGAACAGATTTATTTATTCTATATACATTTATCTCTAAGTGTGGATCCTTAAATTTATGAAATATACAATCAAGTATAAATTATTAGCTAAAAATAACAGTATGGCTTACTTATTTTGCTCCTTGCCTTCCTGTCATCCCTGGCTCTATAATAGAAGATGCAGTTAATTAACATTATTTCCATTTTCCTCGTTCATCAAAAATTATTTGACCAGATTTCCCCTAATTTGAGAAGTTTTCATATAATCTCAGCATTCAGTAGGACTTTGGGAGTTACCTGCTCTAATCCACTTCCCAGTATGTCAAACTTAATTTGGGAAAATGTGATTCCTAAGTAATTGTTTGATAGCATAAAACAAAACAAAACAACTTTAAAAAGGCTCCATGTGGCTGAGCTCAGGCACTATCTCCTCTAAGTCTTCCCAACTGCCCTAGACGAGATGGTTGTCCCCCGATGTAGGCAAATCTCTGACAGAGCATATATCGCACTGTTCTGTAATCAGCTGCTTACTCGGCTACCTTTATAACTACAGTGCAAACCCCTTGAGGGAAAGAACTGTATCTCATTCCTATTTGTGTACCAAGAATCTCACATTATCAAATCTATAGCATTTTTTGGCTTTTTTTTTTTAAAGGATAAATGTATTCAAATTGTGCTAGGTAAGCTATTCTTCTTCATTAAAGCAAAGTTTATTTTAGAGATCTTATGTCCATCATAAGGAAGATGGAAATACCTATTGATTACCTATCACGTGCCAGGAGCTATATGGGGTGCTTTACACATTTTTACCTCATCTAATCCTAATAATGCTGTAAGGTGTGGTCCTTATTTTATAGATGGGAAAACTTGTTCTGGGCAGTTAGTGAAAGAGGTAAGATCTAAACTCATTCAGTCCATACAACTATTTATACTCTACCTCATACCAAAATGAGAGTTTCTATGAAAATGATACACAACTTCATTTTTTTATACCGATAAAGTCTCACTATGTTGCCCAGACTGGTCATGAGCTCCCAGGCTCCAGTGATCCTCCCGTCTCGGCCTCCCAAAGTGATGGGATCACATGTGTGAGCCACTGTGCCCAGCCAAAACTTTTTTTAAAAGAGAGAGAGAAAAAAAAAAAAGGAAATCAGAGCAAAGGAGAAATGTTTTTTTTTTAAATTAGATAAAGCCAGAAGGCAAGCACTGAATACTGCCTACTATTCACGTCCTATACACTTACTACAGGTGGAAGCAAATTTGGCTGAACCTCTTAGCTGTCATTACCTGATTTGTTACATTATTCAGAGACTTGAAAAGATATGGCCAAACTAGTTGCTTAGAAGCACATTAACTCCTGAACTGAAACCTGAAATTTTTCCTGAGGGTCCTCAAAGAAGACCCATGTTAGAGTGAACCAGTGTCACTCTTGGCATGAATGTAAGTTTCATAACACAGTCCAAAGCTACGTGTGGTAAAGGAAACTTGATATGCGGCCAAAACAAGGCAACCCAGGCACATCCCAGGGCTCCATATTGTGCTTAATTTGAGAATTTCTAGAAAAATAAATGGATTACTCAATTTTTGGCCTCCTCCATAAACATTTCTCAAAATGAGACTTCGAATGTTGGGCAATAGAGTTAAAGGTTGCTCTTTGACAAGTGTCTGGAGTATAGGTATTACTGCTGAGAGCAGACCCGTATAATCACTGCAGCTGGAGACAGAAGTAACATTCCCTTTGGAAATCTGAGCAGTCTAATGAGAACACCTGCCTCAGTGGGAGACCTTTCTCTCTCTTTACAAAAGTGATCTTCAGTTTGCCCACTGTTGAAGATTTTCTTAAAAACAATTTTGGATCTCAACAAATGTGTAAAGTAACTCACCCCACATCCATAGAGTATACATGCCATAATTTGAGCTTGAAATTAAAAAAAAAAAAAAAACACCCACACACCCCTTTATTTGGCTCCAAAGTCAATGCACTGTGCTATGGTTTGGATACGGTTTGTTGCCAACTTGTTTGCCAAGTTCCATGTTGAAATCTGATCCCCAGTGTTGGAGGTAAGGCCTGGTGGGAAGTATTCGGGTAGTGGAGGCAAGTCCCTCATGGTGCCATTTTCATGGGATTGAGTTCTCACTTAGTTCCCATGAGAACTGGTAGCTGAAAAGAGCCTGGCATGTCCCCCTCGTTCTCTCCTGTTTCCTCTCTCAGCATGTGATGCCTGCTCCCGTCACCTTCCGCCATGACTGGAAGCACCCTGAGGCCCTCACCAGAAGCAGATGCTGACACCATGCTTCTCGTACAGTCTGCAAAACCATGAGCCAAATACACCTCTTTTCTTCACAAATTAGCCAGCCTCCGGTGTTCCTTTATAGCAATATAAACAGACAGAGACACACTGTGCTTCTGGTATGCCCATAGAAATGCCTCGCATTTGACCGTTGTTTCGCCATTGCATTAGAAAGACTGGCAGGCTTAGAGACCTAGACTTGGAATAAACCTACATGAATGTTGATTCCTACCTTCAAACTCTAGACGTTAGAGTCCCTATCTCATTTACCTTTATATAAAAGTCAAACACTGGCTTTACTGGCAACTGAGGCCTACACACACAGGAACATATCAAAAAGTAGGACAAAAAAACAAAAAAAGACAAAAATTGGAACTGCATCAAATAGGTATAATTAAACTAGCCAAACCATATTTCCACTATAAGCACATTTCTAAAGATATTTTAGAAAGTTTTAACACAGGCTAGTATATACAATTCCATATGGCTTTGCTCACAGCATATATATCACATGGCCCCATTTTAAAATAGCTTAGTGTCAGATTCAGGATCTATCAGTGAGGATACAGTCAAGAGACAGAAACCACATTAGATATTTAATTTTAACATGGAAATTTTAATATAATAATTGTTCACTAGTAGAAGCTGGCTAACTATCCAAATAGGGTAAACTATTCTGTACTCTACGGGGTACAGAACGTGTGCGGGTGCAAAGAAAGCAACCATTACCTCTAGGCTGAGGAAAAGTGAAAAAAATAAACTAAAGACTAAGAGAGGCTCTCTTTCCCCACCCCGTGCACAAGCTGACAGCACTTCTTTGGAAAGGGTGTGGTTTCCACAGAAACGTTCAGCCTGCCAGTTCTGAAGAAACTTGCCAGAGGGCATGGCCACAGACGGGGAGACAGCTGCTTGAGGGGTGGCAGAGGAGCCATGGAAGCAGCCCACTGGAGCTGCTCCGCAGGGGCAGCAGGGCTGGGAGAGCGTACACGACCTGAGGGGCAGCTGGAGCTCCTCTGCTTGGGCTGCTGGGCCCCTACCAAGGACGGAAATGGAGAAGCAGAACCCAGAAGTAAAGTGCCTTCCTGCGGCCGTAGCTTTGCAGTGCCACTCCAGGGCCCTCCACCGACGAAGCATAACAATCTGCCAGTTGGCAAAAGAGGAAAGTAATACTAAAGCAGGGAAACAGACGGGTTTCGAGCTGGGAGATAGTAAGCTGATAATTGGCAAAATTCACTTCTTTGGCTACTCAGCTTCCAGATGCACCCATGCTAATACAGTAGCTACTAGCCACGTGGCTACCGAGTACTTGAAATATGACTGGTCTCAAGTGAAACGTGCTACGTGTAAAATATACACTAGATCTCAAAGACTATGTATCAAAAAATAATGTAAAATATCTCATTAGTTTTTCATAGCAATTCCATGCAGAAATGATATCTTGGATATATTAAATTAAATAACATATATTATTCAAATTAATTTCACCTACTTTTAATGAGATTACTAAAAAAATTTAAATTACATAAGTGGTTTGTACACCAGGTCATCAAATCCTTCCTGAGTGGCAAGACCAATTTGCTCTGGATAGAAAAAGTTTGTAATATCCAATAAGCTTTGTTTCGGTGAAATTGCTTTTTCAATAGCACACCCTCCTCCCCAGGTTTGTAAGCATTAATTCTGCTACATGTCTGGGTACTGCACACACTGCTAAGCCAAGTTCCCAGTCCTCTTCATCCACAATTCAAAGCAGCAGCCCAGAGGCTGATCTTGACTATGTACATTTCTGTCATTTCCCTCATTTCTCCCCCTTCATTGCCATTTTTTTCCAATATGAATACATTTATGGTTCCCAATAAATTTTTTAATTTTTTTTTTTTTAAGAGACAAGCTCTTGGTATCGTCCAGGCTGGAGTGCAGTAGTGTGGTCATAGTTCACTGCAGCCTCAAACTCCTGGGCTTAAGTGATCCTCTTGCCTCAGCCTCCTGAGTAGCTGGGACTACAGGCTTGTGACCTGGTGCCCAGCTATATGGTACCCAATAAGTACTGAAAACATACTTGCTACAAAAATCAGTCTCAACAAAAGCACCTTCAAGAAGACTGCATACAATAAAGGATGCAATGTGGTAGAGAACACTAGACTGCAGATTAGGAAAAAATCTAGCTTCTACTCCTGGCTCTGATCTCCTTGGGTTAAGCTAGGTAAGCCTCAGGCCCTTTGTTTCTACCTCTGCTCGCAGAGAGACAGTTTGAATAAAACCCTAAGCCATGAAATCCTTTTAGCAATTGTAATCAAGTTTTTAAAAATTAACAAGATAAAAAATAGAATACACTACACTTACTAAAGACATTTTCTGAAACTTTTTCAGGTATATATTTGTCAACGGAAAAGACCAAACTCTGTAAAGTAATTTTAAAGAGATTTACTCTGAGCCAAATTTGAAGACCATGACCCGGAGCCACGCCCAAGAGGCCTTGAGCAAGTGGACTGGCTGTGGCTGGGTGACAGCTTGGTTTTATACATTTTAGGGAGACACGGGTTACAGGTGGAGTCATAAATCAATACGTGGGAGGCATACATTGGTTTGGCCCGAAAAGGTGGGCCATCTCGAAGTGGGGGCTTACAGGTTATAGGTGGGTTAAAAGATTCTTTGGTCTGTAATTGGTTAAAGACATGAAACTTTGTCTAAAGGCTTGGAATGTTTCAACATAAGGAGATCTTTATCAGAGGTAAGCCATTGGACATAGATTTGTTGTGTAAATTGAGGACCTGCAGGTTTGTCTTGCACACCCTTAGGCCTGTTAATGGGTTACAAAGGATGTCCCCAAGAAGGGAGGGGGGCATGATAAGGCATGTCTGACCTCCTTC
>CAUYSK010031245.1:0-29408 GCA_963575035.1 Avahi laniger
AGATCTGAGAAGTTTCAAAAGAAGCACATTATAAAAAAGTCCATGCAATTTTATTACATTTATCTCATTTACATTTGCCCAATTTATTTTAGCAGCTTACTTAACCATTTTGATAGCCTGTGAATATTAGATATGCAACCAATATGATTCGTTGTGCCCTCAGCAGAGTCATTTAATGTCTAAACAAAGTTAATATCTAAACATGTTTCTGTAAACAAAATTGGGAAATTAATTTTAAAACATAGACCAAGAAACAATCACAAAATATAGTTTTAACTATTACTTCTAAACTTAAAAAAATTACCAAAATAATAAATGTAAGTATTCTACTAGGACTTGCTATTCTGAACAACATGACATCTTTAAGTTCCATAAATATAGTAGAAGTTTAAGAACACTTCTGCTTAAAGACGTTAACTAATTTGATCTTTCTAAAATATCAGTGTCCCCAAATAAAATTTATTGATATGATGTCACCTGACTATAAACCAAATAAACCTCTAATATCAACCCTTAGCATCTCACATAATGGCACAAAGTCACAACACTTCTTTTTTTTTTGAGACAGAGTCTCACTGTGTTGCCTGGGCTAGAGTGAGTGCCGTGGCGTCATCTTAGCTCACAGCAACCTCAAATTCCTGGGCTTAAGCATCCTCCTGCCTCAGCCTCCCGAGTAGCTGGGCCTACAGGCATGCGCCACCATGCCCGGCTAATATTTTTTTCTATATATTTTTAGTTGTCCAATTAATTTCTTTCTATTTTTAGTAGAGACAGGGTCTCACTCTTGCTCAGGCTGTTTTCGAACTCCTGAGCTCAAACAATCCGCCTGCCTTGGCCTCCCAGAGAGCTAGGATTACAGGCATGAGCCACCGCGCCCAGCCTCTTTCAGTTACTTTTAAGTGGTTTTTTTGTTACATGGATGAATTGTATAATGGTGAAATCAGGGGCTTTAGTGCCCCTATCACCCAAATAGTGTACATTGTACTTGATATGTATTTTTGATCCCTCACCCACTCCCACCCTCTTCCCTCTGAGTCTCCAAAGTCCATTATACCACTCTGTGTCACCATGTATACCCATCATTTAGCTCCCACATATAACCGAGTACATGTAGCATTTGTTTTTTCGTTCCTGAGATACTTCACTTAGGATATTGACTTACTTCCAGTTCCATCCAAGTTGCTATGAAAGACATTATTTCATTCTTCTTTGTGGCTGAGTAGTATTCCACTTTAAGTTACTTTGTTACTTGGACACAGACAGTGGTAGTCTATAAAATGGATTGATGGGATTATTGATTATATAATCATTTAGAGAAATAATTATAGATGAGCATAATTCGAATTAATTACTCTATATCCCTTTACTAGAAAAACTTGCCTGACTGATTATGTGTTCCAATATTGGTATTAAACATCAAGAGAAATAAATATTTAAAGTATCATAATTTTGTTCTGGTAACTCTAGACAGCTGTATCTTAGAGTTTATATAGAGTATACCGTGGAAAGTAATTGGAAAAAATATTAAGTGATTTTACACTATTGGCATTTGTGATAGCCTAAAATAGATCAACTATCAGTTTTAACATTAAACAAGATTAATATATTAATGGTATGAAAATTTGGAATAAACATGTTATGCAAAATATTTTCAAATAAGAGAAGTTTCTCATAAAATGTTTCTTAAAAATGAAATTATTTTATAGGGATTTGTGTTTTTCTTCCTTCACTTAAAAAATAAAATCATTTATATTAATAATACTGTGGACAGTTCTATCTCATGAATTGTTTTAGCCTTCTGTGAAATTAGAATTTATGGTATTTACTTTCACATGAATTAGTGACAGAACAACGATCACTATCATCTTCTGAAAGTATTTACATTTTGTAGAGGATTTTTCTTTAGAAGTCAGACTAAACTCCTGTGTATAAATAGGATGGAACCCTTTTACGAAGCTATGGGTAAAAGGATAGGTCTTCCTTTTGCTGAAGATAACTATTAATATAGTTTCGCTAGATGGTGGTGATGTGAGGGGACGTGACTTGGCTTCTGTATGGCTAAAACTAGATGTTAATGATACGTGTTAAGGACTTAATTCTGCTATGTCACTTCATAGTAGTAGTGCCATTCAGTAAATGCCAAAACCAGAAACACACCTAACTAGTCATTTTGGTTCTCTTCTTTAGTTTGTCTTCTACAGTGTGCCAGCAGTATTTAAAGCTAAGCCCCATTTTTTCTTGAGTATATTATGCCAGACACTTAAATGAGGTAGAAAGTTTTCCCATTAGTTTTTAAGGTGGCCAGTCATTTAAATTTCTCATATACCTTCTCTGTCAGAGAATTCTTTCCTTTTGACAGCATATGTTCATAATATATGCACCAGTTGCAACTGAATCCTTGCCAAAAGAAAAAAAATTACCTGTATTTTGGAGCACAAGGGAAGGCCCAGGGAACACTTTGGCAGTTTTAACTGCCAGGAAGACAAATTATGTCACAGCTGGTGCCTGGGAAACCCATTAGGACCTCTTGAGGTGACCAAATGGATGTAATTTGAGAATACAGTCCAGTGGTATTGTGTGAAGACAAGCTGTTAGTACACAATGATACAGCAGTAAAAAAGTCAAATTTATCCGCAGGTGGCAATCAGTCATTTAAATCAGGAAACTGCTGCTTAAACCAAAGTATAAAGTATTGTGATTGCCACTTGAGAAATAAAAGAACTGAGAAGCAAAATTGAAATGTAGGGGTCAGTTCTCCAAAAGAAACATTCTTAATTTTGTAAAATGCTGGGGTACTGTAAAGGCACCAATCTATATCATTTGGCTTCTGCTCCAAATAACACTTGAGAGAAGGCGAGGATTGTCATAGGTTTGCTGTAAATGTTGTTGATAAGTAAATTACATTCATCAGGTTGGCAAGGTATCAGTTTCTTTGGAGGGGACTCTTAACACTAAAATGACTGATGATTGTGGTAGGAGATGAGGGAGTGTCTCATTATTTTGACAACACCTCAGAGACTTGTATGTTGCTCTTTGTGTGTATGAGTAGAGTCATGCATCGCTTACTGACAGGGATACATTCTGAGAAATGCATCATTAGGCGATTGCATCATTTGAACATCATAGAGTGTGCTTACACAAACCCAGATGGTATAGCCTCCTATATACCTAGGCTATAGGATATTGCTCCTAGGCTACAAATCTGTACAGCATGTTACTGTACTGAATACTGTAGGCAGTTGCAACACAGTGTAAGTATTTGTGTATCTAAACATAGAAAAGGTACAGTAAAAATGTATTATAATCTCTTGGGACCACCATCATGTATGTGGTCCATCATGGACTGAAACATCATATGTGGCACACAACTATATATTAGTGGAAATTGTCTCAGACCAGGCAGCAATTACCATTTACAGAGTGCCATTTTTCTTTGAGAGTCAAATGCTTCTTTGTCATTTCCATTCAGAATATACTTTTAAAAAACTAGTGGCCAGGAGTTGAAAGGACTAAGGTTACATCTTCCTGTGAGACCAGAGGAAAGGAGAAATGTACAGATATGTTAATTCCAAAATGGAGAAGATAAAATTTGATGGAATAAATGTAGTCCTCAGTCTTCTCAAAGAATGAAGGAAGGTAATCAACAGATTGGGAAAAGTGGCAAGGAGTTTGAAAATGAAGAGAGTGGAAAGAGGTATACAGTTGGAGCCATAGGGCATGTGATAGAGAATCTGAGATTGGTAAAAGATTTTAAGTATCCTCCGGAGTTCTTCCTCCATGGGCCATCTTTACCCTTCTCCTGATCCTCAGAAATTATTTCCTGAAATGATCTTTCTATTTTTTGTCTCTTAACTAATCTTTCTCTTCTTCTAACCTGTTTTCAAACTTTCCCTTTTCCATGGCTACAACTGTCTGCTTTGGCCAAACACTCCCAAAGTTATTCTCCTGTGTTAGGTGATGTTATTGCAAATCAAAAGTACCTGAACTAAATGGTACCCTCCAGGAGGGAGAAAATGGGGTTGTGTTTAGGAAGGGTTATGTGGGGACCTCAGCTCCAATAATAAATAGATATATGATTCAAAAGGCAAAACCAGGATTTCACTTCTAGTAATGACTGAATAATCACTTTTGTTTTTCTTTCACTATAAACTTAACAGCAGTTCTTTCAGAATGGGGTAATTTGAACAGGATTAGAAGACTTCTGCAAAGTTTCAGTTGATCTGTTTTTAATTTTTTTCTTCGCAGTAACATTTTAAGTAATGTTTAGTTAAAGGTTTTAGGGTGGCTCAGTCTTTGTAAGAATATGTTCATATTTAGTAGATTATATTTCATAATCAATAACTAAAACTTAACCATAAAGTTAAAATTGCTGAGGAAGGAATCACAGCAATCACATCAGTATCAATATGAACTATCAATTTAGGTTTGTAATTGCTAGAAATACTAAGTTGAAGTTGATATGACATTTGAAGCATTGGTAAAAAGAATGATAAAAATTCCTGTAATTATTTTTTTAAATGATATTTTTTTAAATGACATTAAGAGAATGCAGAAATTCAAAAGCAACTGAAATAATCCTATTACATGTTAAAAGCAGAGATTATGTATATATGTATTATACACATAAAGGGTTATGTATATATTTTTTAAACATTTCCAGTAATTTATTGACATTTAGCAAATAAAAAACCCTCAAGTTATTAGATTCCAAATGGATTACAAAGGACTTATTATTCCTCATGCATATTGTGACCCTAATTGAAATATTTAAAAACTGAAAGGATTATTTCATAATGGGGAGTATATGTTTGTTTTTCTGTTGGTGACAATTAATAGCTTGGTATGTAAGAAATAAAGCTCGTCTTTCTTCTTGAAAAGGATAAAAGAATGTGAAGAAACCTTTCTCTGGCCGGGCGCGGTGGCTCACGCCTGTAATCCTAGCTCTCTGGGAGGCCAAGGCGGGCCGATTGTTTGAGCTCAGGAGTTTGAAACCAGCCTGAGCAAGAGCGAGACCCCATCTCTACTAAAATTAGAAAGAAATCAATTGGACAACTAAAAATATACAGAAAAAATTAGCCGAGCATGGTGGCACATGCCTGTAGTCCCAGCTACTCGGGAGGCTGAGGCAGGAGGATCGCTAAAGCCCAGGAGTTTGAGTTGCTGTGAGCTAGGCTGACGCCACAGCACTCACTCGAGCCTGGACAACACAGTGAGACCCTGTCTCAAAAAAAAAAAAAGAAACCTTTCTCTGTTTATGTGTGTGTTCATTAGAGAGTGTCTGACATATTTGAAATAAGAAACCCAGAAGGTAACTGTTGTTCCATTGCCTGTCTCACTACTGCACTCCAGTTCCTCAGAAATAGGACATTCATACGTAATTCATTGCTGAAAGGCTTACATCATGTGTATATGTTGGGGGAGAGGGAGAATCTGATAAATTTAAAAATATCATAAAATTATCATTCGTACTTTAGTCTTTGGTGTGGTTCCAAAATTTCTCCAATGTTTTAAATTTTGTTTTCTTTCATAAGTGACTGCAATCAACCAAATCTTTATGAGAATCTGGCTTAGGCTAAAGACTTGTCATTTTCAACATATAGTACTTGATAATTTTCAGTCATATACTGTTAAGACCTACTTTTTCACTAACATAAGCACTTTCACCTTTCTATTTTTCCATTCTTTTTTTTTTTTTTGAGACAGAGTCACGCTCTGTTGCTAGGCTAGAGTGCCATGGTGTCAACCTAACTTACAGCAACCACAAACTCCTGGGCTCAAACGATCCTCCTGCCTCAGCTTCCCAAGTAGCTGGGACTACAAGATGTGTGCCACCACGCCTGGCTAATTTTTTTCTATTTTTAGTAGAGACGGGATCTCGCTCTTGCAGAGACTGGTCTGAAACTCCTGACCTCAAGCAATCCTCCCTCCTCGGCCTCCCAGAGTGCTAAGATTACAGGCATGAGCCACCATGCCAGGCCTTTTTCCATTCATTTTACATAATAAAGATAAAATATTCAAATAATTGCGCAAACATTTCTTTGGGTTTTTAAAAATTGTTACTCTATGGAATAAACTTCATAATTGGCTAAGTAGTTGGAGACTTTCTGTTGAAGAAGAAAGAAGAAGCCATTGTATATTTGTGCCTCAAAATAGCCCATCAAAAAATACCTTGTCTCTTTGGAATAAGTATCTGGAATGTGAATTGAAGAGCCTGCTAAGACTGATGAAAACTGTCAGGCATACACCGCCGTCTGATCATGTCAAGATGAATGATTGAGAGCATTTGAAGAATGGAACAGTAAACTGTAGGACTTAGAAATGATAGTGATGTGATCTTTTTTTTATACATAATATAAAATTTAGCACTTTAACCATTTTTTTGATGTACAGTTCAGTGGCATTAAATGTATTCACATTGTTGTGCACGCATCACCACTATCCATCTCTAGAACTTTTTCATCTTCCCAAACTGAAACTCTGTACCCACTGAACAATAAACTCTGTACCCATTAAACAATAATTCTACATTGTCTTCTCCCTTCTAGCCCCTGGCAACCAGCATTTTATTTTCAGTTTCTATTAATTTGGCTACACTAGCTACCTCATTTAAATGGAATCATACAATATTTGTCTTTTTGTGACTGGCTTATTTTAGTTAGCATAATGTCTTAAAGGTTCATTGATGTTGTAATATGTGTCGCAATTTCATTCCTTTTTAAGGTTGAATAATATTCCATTGTATGTACATAGCACATTTGGTTATCTGTTCATCTGTCAGTGAACATTTGGGTTGTTTCCACTTTTTAACTATTAAATATGATTGCTATGACCATTGGTGTGTAGATATCTGTTTGAGTTTCTGCTTTCAGTTCTTTTGCGTTTATACTGAGAAGTGGAATTGCCAAATCAATACGGTAATTCTGTGTTTAGTGTTTTGAGAATCTGCCATGTTGCTTTCCACAATGGCTGCAACATTTTACATTCCTACCAGTAGGGTTCCAGTTTCTCTACATCCTTGCCAACACTTGTTTTTTTTCTGTTTTTTTTTATAATAATCATCCTAATGGGTGTGATTAATCTCTTTTTTGATATAAGGTTTGGGGCATTGAAAGAGAGTGTAGAGGGCAGGCACAGTAGCTTATGCCTATAATCCTAGCACTCTGGGAGGCCAAGGAGGGAGGATTGCTTGAGCTCAGGAGTGTGTATGTGTGTGTTTGTGTGCACATATATATTTTTTAATAATAGTGGCTAGTGGGGATTTGTGTATAATAAAAAGTAAGAAAACATAATTCAAAAACCAGCTGTTGTCAAAGCAGTGCTCAGAGGAAATTTTTTAGCTATAAATGCCTACATTAAAAAAGAAGAAAGATCTCAAAGCAGTAACCCAACTTTACACTTTAAGGAACTGGAAAAGAAAAAGAAAACTAAACCCAAAACTAGTAGAAAGAAGGAAATAAAGATTAGAGCAGAAATAAATGAAGTAAAGAATAGAAAAATAGAATCAGTGAACCCAGAAGTTATGAGATACAATAAGATAGCACTTAATACCTTCTGAGATGGCTGTAATTAAAAAAAAAAAATCCTGAAAATAACAAGTGTTAACAAGGATATGGTGAAATTGGAACCCTCATCCATTGCTGGCAGGATTGTAAAATGGTACACTCACGGTGTTTGGCAATTCCTTAATAAGTTAAACACAGTACAACCAAATGACCCAGCAATTCCACTCCTAGGTATAAACCCAAAATAATTAAAAACAAGTGTTCAAACAAAAACTTGTACACACAGATATTCATAGCAGCACTATTCACTATAGCCAAAATGTGGAAACAGTCTAGATGTTCATCAACAGATGAATGGATAAACAAAATATGGTATATCCATGCATTGGAATATTTTTCAGCCATAAAAAAAGAATGAAGTACTCATACATGCTCCGCATGATGAACCAAACATGGTACTATATGAAAGAAACCATACACAAAAGGGCACATATTGTATGATTCCTTGTGTATGAAATATCCAGAATAAGGAGATCTATAGAGACAGAAAGCAGATTAATGATTGACAGGGGCTGGGAGGAGGAAGGCCTCTATAGAGAGTTGACTGCTTAATGGGTATGGGATTTCTATTTGGGGTGATAAAAATGTTCTGAAACTTGGTAGTGGTAATGGTTGCACAACACTGTGAATATACTAAATGCCACTGAATTGTACATTTTTAAATGGTTAAAATAGTAAATTTTATGAGTATTTTACCATAATAAAAAAAAAGCTGTTGATAAAAGAAGTCACCTGTTTAGCAAGCTAGAACTAAATTTGATGACCAGTGATATTAACATAAATTGGGGGCTTATTATACCTTATGATACGTGAAAATTTTCCTGGGAAGTTTCAAAAAGTAAATGCAGTAGGTCTGCCCCTCCTGATTCATTCATTCTGAAGTAGGACCTAGGAATCTATATTATGAAAGCACCTTAGGTGATTGTGATACAAGTGGCCCACAACAGCTTATTCTTGACAAAAATGCAGTGTTATACTATCATTTGTGGAGCACTGTAGGATGCCAGATACTTTAGTTCCTATATGTAAAAGTTTTTTACTCTCTGTGCTTTTATGAAAAAAAACAAACAAACATGAGATTGGCTTAATCAAAAAGTTAGATTTTGCTTTTGTGCATGTGAGAGAACTGAGTCCAAAAATCAAAACTATTCTGTTCCCAAATCTTTAAGTAAACTTGACTCTTAGTAGATATGACTGTCATATCTTGTGACTTCGAGTTTTCTGACCACACCAACATAGCCATCACACATTTATTCCACTGCTTCTACTGTATAAGTTAAAGCAGATTACTTCATATGCTTTATTTATATGGAATAACATTCTAGAACTTAACATTTATGGTTTCTAGAATTTAAAATTTATGATTTCAACAAAACCTGAGCTATTTTGCAAAATCAGTGGTGAGGAATTTATGGTTTAGTTGAGGCACAATTTTTGAATCATGTGCTTTAAAGCTGCTAATGTGTGGAGAGCAAACCAAAGCTAAGAGAATTAGCCTTGCTGCATTTTAGCAACTCAGCATGACTTTTCTGTAGGTTTATTTTGATGAGATTAAGTCTCAAGACAATAATATCAAGTGTTAGATATCAGGGGGACAGTCTACTCACTAGCTGTAAACACTAATGGACTTAATTTTTAAAATGTCAATCTTTGAGGAATATTTTCAAGTTTGATATAAAATTTTTTTGCTTAACTGTCTTTAGGCCAGCCAAGCCTTCGAGAACCTTCCACATCCTGTAAAACCAGTGACAGTGGAACAAACAGAAAACCAAGTTATGCCAGCTCTGTCTCAATTGCAAGAAAACAAACTCTTTCATCTGCTGCTAAAAGGTACCCATTTGTAAAGGGGAAAAAAGCTAACATTGAGAAATTGTCTGAATGTGATAGATCAGTCTGTTTTTGAAAAGAATATGAAATAGAGCTGTATGGTATTCAGGTGAGCATGTCCTTTGAATTCTTTAACTGTGAACATAGAGGTATCTAGCCTGTGCTGACTCTGTTTGCATTTATCATACCTGTTGAGTTGTATGAGGAAGCTATTGTTTCTTATCAAAGGAAGCAGTTTCATTTCCTGGTTTGGTTTTGTTTCAATTATTTCTTTTTAATAAGCATTTATTGATAAGTATTGCTATATTTAAAGAAATTAGTGAATTTTCTATAACAAATGATATACTGTATTTGATACAGCATTTTTAAAGGGAAAGCAGAATCTTTAATATATATCTACATCAGTGGGAAGTTAAATGCTACTGTAACTCTTACTGTCTTTCTTTTTTTTTTTTTTTTTTTTTAAGAGACAAGGTTTCTTTTGCCCAGACTGGAATGCAGTAGTGCAATTATAGCTCACTGCGTCCTCAAACTCCTGGATTTAAGCAGTCCTCCTGCCTTAGGCTCTCAAATAGCTGGGACCACAGGCACGCACCACCACATCTGGCTAATTTTTTCTTTAGAGTCAGGGTGGGGAGGTGGGGTGAGTGGGATCTCACTGTGTTGCCCAGGCGGGTCGCAAACTCCTAGCCTCAAGTGATCCTTCAATGTCAGCCTCCTGAGTATCTCGGATTACAAGTGTGAGCCACTATATCTGGCTAACTTTTATTCTTTAAAATTAAGGCTTAATTCAAAATATTATAGCACCGTGTGGAGCGTGTGTGTTTGTGTGTGCAAGTTAAGGGGTGACGGGCAGGAAGGATGCGGAATTACTACAATATAAAAGTTTCAGTGGATTACAGATTTGGATTCTGTATGTTCTTTTCATCAATTACTTTATTCCAATAAAATTACTTACAGGATTTTCCCCCTTTTTTGTAATTCCTAGTAAGTTATTCCATGTAGAGTTTAGAGAGACCATAGGAGATCAACTGCATATTCTTAGAACTGTTTTCTATAAAGAATGAGTGAAGAGAAACCTTAAGTAATATGATAATGTATTACATACAATGTACTGATGGAAAATGCTTTATCTCAATAAACTAATGCCAGTGACTGAGTTATTTATCAACATGGATTAATAGATGTTTTACCAAACAGTTGCTACAGGAATGGTGAAGAATTTCTTCTATAATTCAGTCTTTGAAGTCATTATTACAGAATATAGACTTCCCCCTCCAAAGGATGCCAAAATTTATTACCTGTGTTCCCTTTCAGGAGAGAAGGACAAATTATAAGAAAACAAACTCATGGTGGTAATATAATTTTTAATAAACTTCATGTTGTATCCAGTAAAAATTTGGGTTCAGCCCATTTTCTTACATAGCTATTGTACTGTTGCTATGTAGTGATCAGTATTATGCACAATGCTGATTCAGCAATCTCAGACAAGGCCCTGTATTTTGCTTTTAGATGACCCAGAAGGAAACTCTCCTTTAGGTTGTACTGGGCCCACATAAAACTAGTGGCCTATGTATTCAGGATAGTTTGAAGATCAACAAAGTAGTAACATACAACTCAGTTTTTAGTCAATCTGATATTTTTGAGGTAGAATTGTATTTCTTAGCACATTTTTTTAATTGAATATGAAATAGAATAGTCAAGGGACCAGTCTGAAGATAGGAGATATCAGACCTCAACCAGATTTAAAAAGTCACTTTCAAAACAATAATGTGATAACATTTTAAACTATTATAATGATTATTGATAGTTAAATTGTACATGCTATGTATATTTGTTTAAAGTGTTCTTGAACATGCTTCCTTATATATAATGCACCTTATAGTCAAATTACAAAGGATCCTTGTATTAAGAGCTATAGAGAGAGTTAATAGTTTTCTACCTTTTCAACACGGGAACTCAAGTCTTAATACCATCTGCTTTGTCATATTGTCAAGAGTGTGCAATATAAGTACTGTTATCCAGTGTGATTAGGAATGGCAGGAGGTTCATTAATCAAACGTCAAAGTGCAGAATCTTAAGAATGAAAGAGCAAGCCTCTCATCTCCTTTCTAAATATGTCTCTGATCAAATTGCTTTTTGGTTTTCATAAAATAATGCCCATAAATAACTTTCCGTAACTTTTAGTTTTTTAAAATAACTTTTAGTTTCATTTTTTAAGGCAGTATAAGAAATTTAAAACTCTGGCAAAATAATAATTTAGAACCTATCTCTCTCTTTATGAGTTTTAACACATTGACTGCCACACTAGAAAAAGAATTTTTTTCCTTGGGGCCACAGTATTTTATTATGAAAATAGAATAAAAACTTTGAAAACAAAACAATCCTAATTTAATGAAAAATTTATTATTTTTTATTTTTTTCTGTGCATGAATTATACACAAATCACACAGCACCAGAATCAGTTTTTATACTGCACGCCCCTGGAGTTGTATGTGACTCATGACATGTTTATTAAATTTGTTCCAGAGAATTGAGTCGTCTTATGCTTCGTGAGGCCCCAGTCTCAAAACTAGCATGAGTTAAATATAACTCACATGGCAGTTAAGGTGTTAAAATTGTGTCACCAACACTAAATTTAACAGCATTTTTTTTTAGTAACTATTTTTATAGTCTTTCCAGAGCATTCAACTTAGTTTTCATAGAAATTACAATTCTCTTTTCTATACATATTTCATCAATTTTTCTTTGTATTTGATTGGCTTATGTAATTAAGGTAACTACAACTGTCATAAACAGGCCTGGGAAAAAACATAAACTCGTGGTAAGTTTAAACTTCAATTGGCAGGAGCAGAAGTATACAGAAGAAACAGATGAATTGGAGAATAACCTGTTAAACGTGAACATTTAGTTTGTCTTGGGCATGAGTCAATATGCTTTACACTGGTAATGGAAAGTGTCACTAATCCTGTGATTTGGGTAAATTGAGGTCAGTAAGAGAGCTGCTGTTATCCCTGAAAATCTGCCAAGATGGCAGAATTCATTAGAGGCCATTTCTATCCAGATGGGCAATCTTCACAGGATACTGCCTTAGAATTTTTATAAATTCTTCACTGAAGACTTTAATAGCTTCCAGAGTTTTCAAAGTAATATTTTCCTTATTGAATGAAAGCAGTATAAGTTGTATTAGCTGTATGATTTAGGGTTTTGAATTATATAATAATCACTTTTCTATCATTTGATTTTTTTATTTGTTTAAATATGTGTTGTTCCATGTTATACTTTATTTTACAGTGGTACAGAAAAAAAGAAAGAAAAACCACAAGGACAGAGAGAAAAAAAAGAGGAATCTCACCCTAATGATCAAAGTCCACAAATTCGAGCATCACCTTCTCCCCAGCCCTCTTCACAGCCTCTCCAAATACACAGACAAACTCCAGAAAGCAAGAATCCTACTCCCACCAAAAGGTTTTAACTGTCCCCGAGTACAGGGCTAGGGAATGGTTGTAATGATACCTAAATTCTGTGACTTGGGAAAAAGTTGGCTATGGATTCCAAGAGAAAAACCTAATGGCTTTTTTTTTCCTTCTTTGTTATTAATATAATCTATGTTTTACAGCACATTGGGGAATAAAGATTTAAGATCAAAATTTCTCAGTTAAAAGTGGGAAAAAACTAGGATAATCTGATGAAAGGAAGGCTGAAATAACCTTCTATAAAACCAAAACAATATTTTTATAATAAAATTTTAGAATACTTTTTAGTTTATATAAACTGTGCATAAATTTATAGCCATGGATAGAAAATGGCCATATGTAATTATCCTCACCATATTTTGGCATCATTACAACCTTCAACTTGCAAAGGCCCTTTTCAGCAAATGACTCTTCGTTATAGCTGCATCTCAGTTTCAGTTTTGGGTCTTGGGAGGATAAGTTCTTGCTTGAGTAGAGAAATGAACACATTTCACTTGGTCTTTTCTTTGCTTCAAGGCTTGCTTAAGGGCTTCTCTCTGTGTCCGTAATAATTAATATTTTAAAGTTATGAGAGGAGGAGAAGGGAGAAACATTCTAACAATGTGTGTGAGCCGGAATTGGGGATCTAAACCTGCATGCTGGGAGTTCAGTGCTACAGCTGCCTTGTAATCAAATATTGAGACAACTTAATTAAATTTGCCTATTTAGAAATGCTGATTCAAGCTTTATGATTAGGTATAAATATATTTTATCATACTTCTGCTTGGAAATCTTAGGACACTATTAAACTATTCCTAGAACTGGCTAGAATTTTAGTAAAATACATGACAACCATTCCTAAATGATTTATATTTTTTTTGATCAGTTGAATATTTTGCCTCAAGTCTCTGACGGAAATTTGGGAAACCAGAATACCCTTGACTTAATTGATGCTTGTTTACTATTTTCAAAATGCTTTGTCTGTGTGTCTCACGCAGATTCTTATGCTATTTAAATGGTTTGTAATTCTTCTGCCTGGTCTCCTGTGGGGTTTTTCTTGAATAATAGTTTATTAATGTTACACACCTTTGGACTGTGTGTGGTTAAAGGTGATTTTTTATAATTGATCTCTTTAAGGTTATGATTTGACTTGGAATCTCCTTTGTCCCAGAATCTTTTTTTCAGCTTCTTGAGATCTCCTGGAAATGTGCTTGCCCTTCTAAATTGCTCTTTGGATATACTATTGCAAGAAGTGTTGAAGACTGGATGAGTTTGAGGATAATTAACAATGCAACCAAAAAATCATTTATGAATAAAAAAATTTCAGTTACAAATATAGGCAATCAGCATTGATAATACCACATTCTTGGGTCAAATCTTGTTTATTTCTGATCGTGTAAAATTGTCCCTAAAGATATAGACAAGAGTTTTACTTTTAGTCAGACAGTTTATTCAGAAATTGTCAATTATACCATATATAATTTAATTACACAAAGATATAATTATATAAAAAATGAAAATGGCATCCTTGTTATTCATTGACTATGAAAAAGTACAGGTGTTTTATAGCTACAAATTATGAGAAATATTACTCAGATTTTTCTGTCAACAAAAGTAGTTTTTTTAATCAGGTAATATTCTAGTGAATTTTCTAAATCATACAGAAAATTATAAAATGGACTTGGTAATTGCCTTGTTTAAATCCTTCACTCATCTAAACAGAGCCTTTCAACTAATCCTTCCTTCTCTTTCCTGGATTAGCTTTAAGGAAATGTTAATTGCTGCTCTTGTGTTCTATTTAAACTGTCAAGTACATGTCTTTGCTACTCAGAATTTTTCTCTAAGAAATTAATATGTTTCTTCTAGTATAAAACGATCATCAACTGATGAAAAGTCACATAATCCATGGGAAAATCCAGATGATAGTCCTAATAAATTATTGAGAACACCTTCAACATCAAAATTAATACCAAAAGTTATAAAAAATGCTGACAAGTAAGTATTACACTTTTTCTGTTATATCTGAAAATTAATAATTCTGTAATTATCATATTTGCATGTATATTTATGTCTAGTTTGAATTTTTTTTAAAAGTCTGTATTATAATTTATGTAGTATTTGTATAGTAATCCTGTAAGATTTGAGTATTTTTTGTGAGTTCTTTTTTTTTGAAAAGAGATGATGAGATCTCGCTCTGTTGCTCTGTTGATCTGTTGCCCAGGCTGGAGTGCTGTGGCGCGATCAAAGCTTACTGCAACCTTGATCTCCTGGGCTCAAGGGATCCTCCTGAGTTAGCTGGGATTGCAAGCACACACCACATAAGTTCTTTTTGTGCTTTTGCCATTTAGATGATCTTAGGGGACATTCATTATTTTATAAAATAGTGTATGTTGGTAGTTGAGACCAGTGAAAAACTAAAAAATACTGATTTCTTAATTTCTTAATTTATCTAGGGAATGACCTAGGCATTGAAGCTTTTGCATTTTCTTCAGGTGATTCTAATGATCAACCATATAAAATTATAAAAGTGTTCTTTGAATTCCTTTTTTAGGCATAAAGATGTCATCATCAACCAAGGTAAATTAAAATTATTTTTTAAAAAATATTTATTTCACTTTTCTATATAAGTTTAATTTGTGCTAATTGATAAGAATATTGACTTATTATCATTCAGTGTACTTTATTAGTTCATAGTAATCAAAGAGAAGTACATTGCTATAGTCATTTATGAAAATGCCCAATTTTTATTGTAAGATATGTCATTTTTGTCTCAACCAGCAAAAATATCAACCCGTGAAAAAAACAGCCAAGGTAAGAATAAGCTACGCAGTTGGTTGCCTTCTAAGTTAATTTCTTCTTGGATCTCTTATTTGGCTTTTCATTATTTATACCTGACTTTCCTCTTAACAAAGGAAGTATCATTGTAATTTGGATTAGTGAATCCAGCTACATTTTTAAAACTCCATCTTATTTCTGTGATATCTAAAGATTCAAGGTGAACGGTAAAAATAAGTATAGCATTACAAAGAGGAATAAAATGCTAGAGGGAGTTTTCTCTCTCTTTTTTTTTAATAAAAAGATGTACTTTGAAAAGCCATTTAAAAGATTGATAAATTTTAACTCAGTTTCCTGTCTTGCCAACCTCATTGCAAATAATCACTCATTTCTAGTTGCTAAGACTGAAAATATAATAAGTCTAGCAAATCCATTTCCTCTTAAATTTTTCTTTTATATTAATTGTAATTTCTGGCTACTTGCTGTTGTTGGCTTGTTCTGACCAAAAAGGGAGAGCAGACTTTTTATAAATATGTATTTAACTTAATTACAAAGTAGGTAAGTTCTATACGTGAGTTTTACATTCTTTTAGATTGCCTGCAAATTTAATTGAAGCATGCTGTTCTAAATAAAAGCATGTCCTTTCTGTGCATGCTTTTCGCAGCTCATTTCTATGTATCATAGTTATCTTATTTTCTGGGCTATTACGGTAACCAGCTACGATGTGGTTACAATTTTTGTTAGAAATTTAACTTGATTTCTGTGGATTTTTACTTTCTTTGGTTCCAATTAGAAAGGAAATATTTATTTGTAATCTTTCTTGGATCATTTGTCTTTACATAGAAATTCTAAACAAAGTTGAATTTTGCTGGCATTCTTTTCCATTAGTTAAGTCTTACTTTCTCCCTCCTTTATAATACAATATAGTTCAGATAATGGTTGAGATACTTTAAGGGGAAAATGAAATTTTATTAACAAAGGCCATTCTGACATTATGTATCAAAACAATTTTTAAAATAGAGGCAGTAAAATATAGTAGAAAGAGCAGTGAATGGGAAGTTGTTGTGTTTAATGTTTGGTCCTAGCTCTTTTGCATAACAGCCTTGTGACTTAGGCCAAATGACAATGTCTTTGAGTAGTTTTCTAATCTGAGAATAATAACTATTAAACTTACTTCACATGACTGCTGAAGAATGAAATAATGTATATGAAAGTACTTTAAAAATAGAAAACACTGTAACTATAAAAGGTGCTGTTATTATTAGATGTTTTGCTTAAAGAGCTCGAATTTTATAAAATCCTTATAGGGTAAATGAGAAAGAGCTGCCTGCCTTTTCTCCTCTTGTGGTATGTTCTTTGGAAGGAGAAAGGAACTTAAGATTGGTATATGAAAGTGGTTTGTGTTGGTGACACAATTTTCAAAACCATTCAGGTAAGTAGGTTAAAAAGTTAGGATTTTGCTTCACAAGCATCACTTAACAGGATGTAGCCAGTATCTGGGGAGAAGGATGGAATAAAAACTGGAAAAGGATATAGAAAAATTAGTTAAATTCTGTTACAAGAATTTTACCTGAAAAAGATTGTCCCCGATATTGGAATTTGATAACATAAAATGTTGCTTACGTTGAGCCTCATTTTTGGAATTTGAGTGTATTTTTTTGCCACTTTAATCTGCTATCTCCTATCTGGAGAATAGACTCTAATCATTAGAGTGTACTTACAAGGAGAACTCTTTGTTTCAGTCTATTATGTAGTTCAAGCCTGACTGAGATTGAGGCAAAGGCTATAGAAAGAAGTAGGTGGATTTTAGATGGTTAAGTAATCTCAAGATCATTTAAAATATATAGGAGGATGCGCTTAGGTTTTATGCAAATACAACATCCTTTTATATCAGGGACTTGTGTATCTATGGATTTCGATATCTGCATGAGGTCCTGGAACCAATTCTCCATGACGACTATATATTACATTTTAAAATATGGAAAATAAATATCACGTCTTCATAATTTCTAGGGCAGAATCTGAATGTTCTCATTCAGATTTAAATAATCTTAAATCATTTTTCTCTCAGAGAACCTCAAACTAAAGCTCTTTATTTTTTATTTTTTAAAATATTTTTTTCAAATTATTTTTCCTTATTTCTTTCTTTTATGCCATTCCCTCTGATATAAAGCTGTTTAGAATTAGCACAGAATTAATTATCGGGTCATACTGAGAACCTCAATGAGATCCCTACTGGAAAGAAATCTGCTTAATTGAGGAAAAGGGAGCTCATGAATCACTAAATTCCACTCTTTCTTTCTCTTATAGTGCTTCCTCACTGCTCTAAGATTAGATTCATTCTTGCTTAGCTACCACATCAATGCAGTAATATCCTAACTGTACAGGTACATTAGGATGGAAGAACAGTTATAATATCTTATAAAAATGAGAAGTAATTGACTATGTCTTACTAGCTACCTTTCTAAAAATGGCTTCATATGAAAAATACTTTAAAAGTCATTTTGGAATACATAGTGTCTAAAATCCCTTTGTAATTTGTTGTAGCCCAGTGGTTATTCAGATAATTTAAAAATAAATAATATAAACTCATTTATAAAATTGAGGAAAGAAAATAAAAACCCTGAATAAACTTGTCATTCTAACAGTTATTACAATTCTGTTTCTTTATCATCCTTTATCAGATACACATTTTATACATTCATTTGTTCATTTAAGAAATATTTATTGAGTGCTTACTTTGTTGGGCTCTGTCCTAGACACTCAAGAGTTGCAGCAGTTACAATGTCTAAACTGTATGGAACTTATATTCATTCTACATAAACAAAACAGATAATAAATACTTAATATGTCAAAAGATGATACATATTAGAAAAGAATAAGGAGAGTATAGCATTGCTATTTTATATAGAGTGGCTAGGGAGGACATTTCTGATATGGTGACATTTGAGCTACCTGAAGGAAGTAAGTGAAATATGTGGAGAAAGAATTTCATGAACAGAAGAAGCTGGAAGTACATAAGCCCTGAGGCCGGAGCTTTCTTGCTATGTTAAGGAATAGCAAGGAGGTAACTGATCATAGAGCGCATACGATTTTGTATTTGTTAGCCGTTACATTTATAAAATATACATTCACTTCAAGCCACAAAAGCTTCATTAGGTACCTCATTTAGGAAAGGGATGCAAAGTGGTGTAGTGAAAAGAGAAAAGAAAAGATTAGTAAACATGAGACCTAGTTAGTAGTAAAATGATATGTATCACAGAAGATTAAAGAATCACAGTTCTACACTGAATAAAGTCAGCTTTGGTTGGGAGAAGCTCAAAATTCCATTTACCAAAGGAAATTATGAAAAATATGAAACATTGTTCATCTAGTAATAAAATTTCCCTATGACTCTGAGACATTGGGCCTCGGTTTCCTTACATATACTTAGGCTTAGATTAGATACCGCTAATGTGTTTCGAATGACTTTTTGAAAGCTATTTCTTACAGTAAACAAAATGAAGGACAGTCTCTCCCATCACACCCCAATATCTTCACTAACTTGCGTGTAAACTACCTTTTAAAGAACTTGAATGCAGGTGCTTTTGTCTAGTGCATTGCATTATGTTTTCTGAGCGTGTTTGACTCTAAGCATATTTGGTCCTAAAACCTGTTCATCCCTGTGTAAACTGAGCATTAAATCTGAAAGAATAGCTAAAATTTACCTATAAGGATATATGATAGCAGTGGCCTTCTGACACTATATATTGTGTTGCCTATTGAGAGGGAATATATTATCACCTACTGAGAGAGTGAACAATTTGAAACAAACCAAAAAAAAAAATTAAAAGCCCTTAATTAAACTATAGATAGATTCTTGTTACTGAGATAGCAATGAAAGATGAATAAAATTTTTTTAATTTTTTTTTTAGTTTTCTTTTTTAGAGATGGGGTCTCACTGTGTTGCCCAGGCTGGGCTCAAACCCTACTTCTGTTTCAGCTTCCTGAGTAGCTGGGACAACAGATGCACACTAATGCGCCTGGCTAGGATAAATAAATTTTGATAAGCTTCCTTAAAATGTAAAAATAACTTCAATAACTAGTTATTTATACATGAATGTGAATCAATAACTACTTTTCAATAATACTGCTTTTCTTACTACCTGAGATCATTGTCTCAAAAGGATGGGAGTTTTGATTAGGGAATATGATGATCTTTTGGGGCACTTTGTGATATTGAATGGCCTAAGGGAGAGATGCTAAAGTAGAAGAGCAAAACCTGAGGAAATAAAGGGACAGTGTTAGGAGGTATAGGGGAAGGACACAGAAAGGAAAGTACAGTGTTAAGTATTTGTAAATTTTCCCTAACATTCACCCTTCCAAAGATAATAGAGCGGAAGCATTTTCCTCTTCTACTCTGGCTGTTACGGTCCAGAGCCTCAGGTAGTACTATTTGGATTATAAGGAAGCTATATTGTTAGTTTATTGGACTTACGTGGACTAGAAGTCCACCACTGTTTGAGCAGCACTGTCCAATAGAAGGAGAATGTATAACACATATGTAATTTTAATTTTCCTTGTAGCCAACATTTTAAAAATAAAAAAGCAAAAATGAGGCTGGGCACGGTGGCTCACACCTGTAATCCTAGCACTCTGGGAGGCCGAGATGGGCAGATTGTTTGAGCTCAGGAGTTCGAGACCAGCCTGAGCAAGAGCAAGACCCCGTCTCTACTAAAAAAAAAAAAAAAAATAGAAAAAAATTAGCTGGACATCTAAAAATATGTATAGAAAAAATTAGCCAGGCATGGTGGCGCATGCCTGTAGTCCCAGCTACTTCGGGAGACTGAGGCAGAAGGATTGCTTGAGCCTAGGAGTTTGAGGTTGCTGTGAGCTACGCTGATGCCAAGGCACTCTAGCCCAGGCAACAGAGTGAGATTCTGTCTCAGACAAAAAAAAAAAACAAAAAAAAGGCAAAAGTGAGATTGATTTTAATTTATGTAACCCTCTGCGGCCAAAGCGGTATCATTTTGATGTGTAATCAATATTAAAAAACTATTAATTAGATATTTTACTTATTTTTTTCATACTAAGTCTTCAAAATTTGGTGTGTATTTTACATTTCCAGTATATCTCAATTCAGACTAGCCACATTCCAAGTGTTCAATAACAAATGGCTATCAGTTTGGACAGAGCAGGTCTAGAACATAGTTTTAGAATGAAAATGTTTTCAGTGTTCTAAGTAATAGACAACATTTTGGAACACAGTCTAAAAATTTAACCTCTCTTAGCTTTAGTTTACTCTTCCATAAAAGTAGGTAGACTAGGTGAGCTCCTAAGATTTCATCTAGTTTCAGTTATACATGTGTCTAGAGAAATGACATAACAGCTTTTATCAATAATATTCTATATTCTACAGAATTTCTTCTTTTATAATTAAACTGCTCTATCATTGATTACATTCAACTAAGAATATATAATATATTTTGTTTGATCATAGCTATTAAGTTCTAAAGCTGAGATACAAAACAAGATCTATATCACAACGCTTGTGTTCTCTTCACTCCCTCTCAGTCCCAGAAATTTTCACTGTGCCAAGATTGGAGATGAAACGTTAAGATTAATTACATTTCAGTAAGCAGCAGCTTCATTATTGAATACAGATAGCCCTATACTGTGTTTCCTAACTATTATGAGGTGGGTAGTTTAGTAATTTCTTTATCTCACTTTCTTTTTGTGGACCACCAGATTTTATATTAATATTACTGATGTCATGCTCTGATCAGTCCCACAGCCCATCCCTTACCCTTGACTTTCCTAGGTAGTTTATAGTGAGCACAGCCAGAAAGTAGCACTGAGGTAGTAGAAACGTTGACTATAAATCCTTTGACTGTAAGATCAAGAAACTTGAGAATCTCAAGAAAAAGTTTGCAATTAGAATTTGACAATAACTGCAGGAAAGAGACTCTTCTTCGTCTGTATATTTTACCTAATACCCAAGATAAAGACTGTCATCTTAAAAGAAAAGGTTACAAACTGGTGACCTGTGTGCTCTGTGCAGGCCAAAGGTGTGTTTTCACACGGTGTTTTCCCTTTTTTAGCAAGGGAGAAGCATTTAAAAATTGGGAAATTTCACAATAAATTACAGATTTCCTATTTCTCTTGAAAAATGAGAAAATCAGTACTGGGCCCACGTCCTTCATAGAGCTGACGCTAGCTGCTGCCTGCCTGAGATAGGGTGTCGTGTATGCCAGTGCCCCCACCCCCAGTCATTCTGTGCTTTCCCACTTCTCTCATTTGCATTTCCTGCAAATGAATTTGTGACTCCTGTTTTAAAATGTACATGGTAGAATCAGCAGATTTCTAGCTTATTTGCCTACACTTGCTATTCTGTGGACAGTCACTTTAAAGCTTATGAAGAGATACCACAGCGTACTAAATTATATGAGCGGTTGCTAGACAGTGTTTCGAATGGTCACAAAACCTCCTCAAAGGCAAGGGGATAAATATTTGTCAAAGACCTCATATTATGCTTTACAGTGTGTTGTCTTATTTAATCAATCACAATTCCAAGTGGTAAACATTATTGTCATTTTACATATTAGGAAAGTGAAGCCAAAGTCTCACAGCTAATAAGGCATATAGCTGGGACTCAAATCTTAGTCTTTTCCAAAGCTCATGTTCATTCCACTATAATGTATTGACAGGAATTGTTAGAATGTTTAGTTATATACTTGATCTCCAACATATGTACTACCAGTGTGCAGACAAGGAAAACATTTTCATCTTTGCTAATCCTTACCCTTTGCTGGACATATATTGCCTTCTAAGTCACAATAGAAGCATCTATTAAATGTCATTCAGAAAGCATTTATGATGTACACCTCTGATCAAAGATCCTGGGAGAAATTCCAAAGGCTAAGAGATCTGCCTTCAAATTTTTATCATCTTAAAAAAAAAAACTAGAGGGAAAATTGTATGACAAATTGACAACTAAAAAAGTAAACTATATACAATAGAGGACAAGGAAGTACAAATAAAGATGATTGCAGAAGGGGGATGTTTACAGCTGTTAATCATTTAGTTATCATCAAAGTCCAGCTATGCTAAAAGTCATCAGGAAGCAGAGCCCACTCTTAGATTCAGAAGTAATAAAGACATATCATGTGGTGTTAAAATCATAACGTGGGAGGTCTTAGCCTGTTCTTAGATCAAACCCTGAGGCCAAGCACACTATGAGTAATAATAATAAAAATAACTTGAACTTCTCACCCATAGCAAGCGTGATTTTTAATCTGACTGAAGACATACTTGCAGACATTCAGCAAATAATTTCTCTTTCCTTCATCTTCATGGTTTGCACTACATAAACTACTGGATTATTATGTACTCTTTTCTTTCTGTAGCTTAAGTCATTATTGGAGATCCTAATGTTGTTTTAGCCTCTGGTTGATGATCATATTTTCAGTCTGGTCCTAATGCTATTTTCTTTTCTTTCTTTTTTTTTTTTTTTTTGAGACATAGTCTAACTGTGTCGCCCGGGCTAGAGTGAGTGCCGTGGCGTTAGCCTAGCTCACGGCAACCTCAAAGTCCTGGACTCAAGCAATCCTCCTGCCTCAGGCTCCCATGTAGCTGGGACTACAGACATGCGCCACCATGCCCGGCTAATTTTTTCTATATATTTTTAGTTGTCCAATTAATTTCTTTCTATTTTTAGTAGAGACGGGTCTCACTCTTGCTCAGGCTGGTCTCGAACACCTGAGCTCAAACAATCCGCCCGCCTCGGCCTCCCAGAGTGCTAGGATTACAGGCGTGAACCACTGCACCCGGCCCTAATGCTATTTTCATATCATAATAGATAAGTTGGCAATTGCTAGACATTTCCTATGCTTTTGTACTAGTCCTTTTCTTCTTTCCTTTTAGGTTGGTTTGTGACCTTTTCATAATCACCATCAACGTTTATTAAATCTATATATATATATAGATCACCAGGATGCTTGGGGCAGGGATGAGTGGGCTTTATTTGTTTTTGTTTTTGAAACAGAGTCTCACTGTGTTGCCTGGGCTAGAGTGCCATGGCGTCATCTTAGCTCACAGCAACCTCAAATTCCTGGGTTCAAGCGATCCTCCTGCCTCAGCCTCCCAAGTAGCTGGGACTACAGGCATGCGCCATCATGCCCGGCTAGTTTTTTCTATATATTGTTAACTGTCCGATTAATTTCTTGCTATTTTTGGTAGAGATGGGGTCTCGCTCTTGCTCAGACTGATTTTGAACTCCTGAGCTCAAACAATCCGCCCGCCTCGGCCTCCCAGAGAGCTAGGATTACAGGCATGAGCCACCATGCCCGGCCTTATTTGTTTTTGTTTTTGAAGGAATAAGAAATAGTCCCATCTGTTTGGTGAAGTATTGTTTCCCTTTGTAAAAGATATATAATAAATATTGATTTGATTCTAGAGTTTAACATTTTTACTTTTAGACTGTTGCAGATCTTATAAACAACTATTGGTTTATATGAATAAAAGATGTTTTAGAACCTGTGCTGCTAATAAGAAAACTGTTTCCTAGCAGTGTCTTGAAAATTTTAGTGTATTATAATCCAATTGAATTTAACTGTTTAGACTCAAGGCTGTTTGTAGGCACAATTGTAAAGTAAGGGAAGTTGATCCTCCACCTCTAGCTCCTCTCATATGCTGAGTAGCGTAGCTGTTGGTCCCTTTCTCTATGAATTTATGAAAGTGTTTGTTCCTCTCCTCGTGGTATATTCTGAGGTCATGTTTTTGTTTTTTATTATGGTAAGAACACTTAATATGAGATCTACCCTCTTAACAAATTTTTAAGTGTATAATACATTATTGTTGACTATAGGTACAGTGTTATACAGCATATCTCTTGAGCTTATTCATCTTGCTTGGTTGAAACTTTATGGCCGTTGATTACTAACACCTCATTTCTCCCTCCCCAACCCCTTTAACCATCATTCCACTCTGATTCTGTGAATTTGACAATTTTAGATACCTCATTTAAATGAAATCATGCAATATTTGTCCTTCTTTGACTGGCTTATTTGACCTAGCATAATGTCCTCAAGGTTCATCTATGTTGGCACATGTTGCATAATTTCTTATCTTTTTAAGGCTGAATTGTATTCCATTGTGTATGTATACCACATTTTCATTATCCGTTCATCTGTCAGTGGATATTTAAGTTGTTTCCACTTCTTGACTGTTGTGAATAGTGCTGCTATGAATGTAGAGTGCTAGTATCTTTAATATATTTGATTTCAGTTCTTTGGAAGATACCCATTAGTGGAAGTCCTAGGTCATATGGTAGTTCTGTTTTTAATTTTTTGAGGAACCTTCATCCTGTCTTCCATAGCGGCTGTATCATTGTGCATTACCACCTGTGGCATGCAGGGGTTCCACTTTCTCCACATGCTCATCGACACTTGCTGTCTTTTGTTTTTTTGATAATAGCCATCCTGACAGGTATGAAATAATATTTGATTTGCACTTTTCTGATGATTAATGATGTTGAACATTTTTCCATATACCTGTTGGCCATTTTCATGTCTTTGGAAAACTATCTATCCACGTCCTTAGTCCATTTTTTAAAATCAGTTACTAGTTTTTTTTTACTATGAAATTCACTACATCCAAAATATATGAATTCCTTATATATTTTGGAGATTAACCCCTTACTAGTTATATGATTTGCATATATTTTCTCCTGTGGGTTGCTTCTTCATTCTGTTGATTGTTTCCTTTGCTGTGTAGAAGCTTTTTAGTTTGTGAGGTCATGTTTTTTATGTGTCATTAAACATCAGTAGGTTTGCCGGGCGCAGTGTCTCACGCCTGTAATCCTAACACTCTGGAAGGCCAAGGCGGGAGGATTGTTTGAGCTCAGGAGTTCGAAACCAGCCTGAGCAAGAGCGAGACCCCGTCTCTAATAAAAAAAAAAAATAGAAAGAAATTAGCTGGACGACTAAAAATATATAGAAAAAATTAGCCAGGCATGGTGGCGCATGCCTGTAGTCCCAGCTACTTGGGAGGCTGAGGCAGGAGGATCGCTTGAGCCCAGGAGTTTGAGGTTGCTGTGAGCTAGGCTAACACCACGGCGCTCACTCTAGCCAGGGCAACAGAGCATCAGTAGGTTGATCAAGTAGTGTGGTGGACATGATTGTTGTCTATCCGAATAATTTCTCTCTTCTTTTCAACTGTTAGAAAAACTTCCATCACAGAATTATTTTCTTTTGTATTTTCCTGCCTCAGCCTTTCTGGCCTTGAAGAAATGTGTCAACTTAGGTAAATTATATATTAATTATGAAAATATTCTCAAGAAGATGGCCAAAGTTGTTTTTCCTACAGTATTTAGGACTAGGTCTTTATAGTATCACTTTGGTTTTTTTATTTATATTTATATATAGAGAAAGAGAGAGAGAGAGTGAATGAGAGAGAGTGTCAGCTCTCTGTATCCATGGATTCCACATCTGTGGATTCAACCAACCACAGATCAAAAATATTGGGAAAAAAATTTTATCTGTACTAAACATGTATAGATTCTTTTCTTATCATTATTCCCTAAACATACAGTATAACAACTATTTACATAGCATTTAAATTATACTAAATGTTACAAGTAATCTAGAGGTGATTTAAAATATACAGCAGGACATGCATATGCAGATACTATGCCATTTTATATCAGGGTCTTGAGTATCCATGGATTTTGGTATTTGAGTGAGGTGGTCCTGGAACCAATCCCCCATAGACACTAAGGAACAACTGTGTAACAAAAAAATTATATATAATGAGAATAAAATTTTGAAGCAGTTATTTTTGTCTTGTTTTTATTGTATCACATTAATAATCCACTTTTCTATGATTATACAGAAAATACATGTGACTTAATTTTTGTCTTGTGTTTCAACAGAAGGAGAATATGTTAAAATGTTTATGCGAGGTCGGCCAATTACAATGTTCATTCCTTCTGATGTTGACAACTATGATGACATCAGAACAGAACTGCCTCCTGAGAAGCTCAAACTGGAGTGGGTGTATCCTTCTCTATCATGGCCGCAAATTTGTTTGCTTTGTCTCTAGTTTAAGAAAAATGTGTTTACCTAATCTCTATTAAAATTGTCTTTGTACCAAAAAAGTAAATATAAGGAACATAACAACCACTAGCGAAATTTAAAAGAAGACATCATCTCTAATCCTTTCACATATTTATTTTGCTGTTAGCAATGTAAAGCCATCAAAATTAATGTCTTCAGAAAAGGGCAAGCAGGTATTTCATGAACATCACGGCAGGTACTTGAGAAAAGTACGGCAGGTATAGTAGAAAAGACACTGGACTAGAATTAGAAAACTAGTGTTTGAGTTTTGGCCCTGGCACTTACTCCCTATGAACCATAACTTTCTTCACTTATAAAAGGGGCTAATGACCCCTACCTTACAGGGCTGTTGTAAGAATTAAATAAGAAAACATCAGTTAAACATTTTGTAAACTGTGAAACTAAATATGGTATGAATTATCTTATTAAGAGTTCAAATTAACAAGGCTGATTCTAATTCCAGAATTAACTTCTCAGCCAGACTTTTTTTTTTTAATGGTGGTTTAAAACAGATCTCTCCTAATTTCATCTAGAAATTCTCACTTCTCTTAGAACCTCTGAGAAATTCAGGGAAGCAGACAGGAGCTAATAGTTTGAGCTCTGCTATCTCTGCCTCCATTCTCCTACACCTCTTCCCACATCTCTTGAATTATTCCTTCCTTTAAGCAGAAATCAGCCTGAAAAAACTCACCAATCACGTAATTCTGTACAACTTACTTGTAACAAATATTCTGCCTACCAAACTGTGCCTGCCTGTCCCTTATTCATCATTTAGATCAAGCATAAATATCAGATAGTCCTACTTTGCTCCTTCCCTTCTCTCTCCATCTAAGCTAGGTCCTTCATGTGTGCTTTCTCCTAACATCCTGTTATTTTTCTTTCCACAATTTGTAATTATATATTTGGTGATTATTTCTGTCTTCTTTGCCAAAGTGTAAGTTCCAGGGACATAGGCCCCTTGTTTGCTTTGTTCAGAATTATATGTTCAGCACTGTGCCTGGCACATATTAGGGACTCTGTCTGGTGAATGAGAAAACTAAGATTTAAACATATTAAAAGACTCGGTTGCACAAGGTATAATGGCCGGACATGAGTTTTCTAGGTCTAGTCCAGTCCTCTTTTCATTATACCTTCCTGATTCCCTTAAGTATCTGTGAAAAAATTGTTAATTTAACACCTTGAAAATTGTATCTATTAAAAACCTTGACTCTTTTTCTTTTAAGATACGGTTATCGAGGAAAGGACTGTAGAGCTAATGTTTACCTTCTTCCTACCGGGGAAATAGTTTATTTCATTGCATCAGTAGTAGTACTATTTAATTATGAGGAGAGAACTCAACGACACTACCTGGGTCATACAGACTGTGTGAAATGGTTGGTATCATTTAACACTGGTTTATTTTGTTCTTTCATGCCCTCATTTTTAATTTTTTAAATTTGGGTTTTATTGAAAATTATTTCTTAGAGAAAGTACAGAATGTAAGGATATTATGGGCATTCTGTAGAATATATTTAGAAAGAAAGAAAAAGGACTTAGAAGTCCTCCAAAATGGTTGGTGTGGTAGCAGCAGCAATAAAATATACCTCCCATAAATCTCAGTTAGAACTTCTGCTTTCTCAGATCCCTTGTAGTCCTTTTCTTCTTTGGTTTATAGTATGAAATATATGTGGGGTAGACTGGACTTTTTCACGTTTCTGAGTGTGTTATTGGTTACCTGAGATTTATTGAGGATTTGTCTTTTGTATATAAATTTGGGGCTTAAGGCTTTTGTTTTTGGAAGAAAGAAATCATGACTAAATAAGGATCATAAAAGTATCCCATAGGATATCAAACTGTTAAAATATGAGAACCCTTTTAAATGCTTAAGCATTTAAACTCAATAAATTTGTTATTCTTTAGCTAAATTCAATCATTTATTGCTTAAATCTATTGTTTTCCACCATTTAAAACTTTCTTTTATGCCTATACTATTGTGGCAGCTATATCTAGAAAAAAATTAATATATGACTATTAAAATATGAATGTCAAACTTTTAGAGATAATTAAAATACTGCCTTTTACACTTGCAGAATCATATATGTGCAAAATTATTTATTGCAGCATTGTTTGTGATAGTAAAGATTATAAACAGCCTAAATATCTTTCGGTTGGTAACTAGGCAGGTTGTAGTGTGCCCGTAGGTCACCATGTAACTGGGAAGAAGATGAGGAAGTGCTTCATGTATTAATTGGAAAGATCCCTAAGATATATTCCTAAATACAAATATTTAAGAGCAGGAGAATGTGCACAGTGTTCTACCATTTGTGTAAAAAGGTGGAAAGTAAATGTTTATCTTGGCTTTCCACATATGTAAAAATTTCCTAGAATTATTAATAAAAAGAAACTAATTACGGTGATTACCTGAATAGGAACCACAGTGGGTAGGGATAGGGATGAAGTTGATGAGATCTTAGTAGATGTGGCAGGTGGGAAAGAGACTTTTCTCAGTATGTCTTTTATAGCTGTTGATAGTTGAATCATGCAGATTTATTAACTAATTTAGAAATTTTAATTTAAAATTTTTTTTTTTTTTTTTTTTTTTTGAGACAGAGTCTCACTTTCTTGCCTGGGGCGAGTGCCGTGGCGTCAGCCTAGCTCACAGCAACCTCAAACTCCTGGGCTCAAGCGATCCTACTGCCTCAGCCTCCCAAGTAGCT
>CAUYSK010031247.1:0-13142 GCA_963575035.1 Avahi laniger
GCCCAGAAAATCTAATTCCAAAGTCCCTGGACTTAACCACTGCTCCATGCTGCCATCTGCAGGAAGGGACGGGACCCTACAAGCTATTTCCAGAGGATCACAAATGCCTCATGCAAAGCGGACGGTTAGCTACAAAGACACCCAATGGGCTGACAAAAATCCCAACCAACTAGTTTAGTGAGGAATGAATGCTGCTTTTTTAAAGAATGTCATTGCTGGCCGGGTGCGGTGGCTCACGCTTGTAATCCTAGCACTCTGGGAGGCCGAGGTGGGTGGATCGTTCAAGGTCAGGAGTTCGAGACCAGCCTGAACAAGAGTGAGACCCCCATCTCTATTAAAAAATAGAAAGAAATGATCTGGACAACTAAAAATTATATGCATATATATATATATATATATATATATATATATATATATATAAATTAGCCGGGCGTGGTGGCACATGCCTGTAGTCCCAGCGCCTCGGGAGGCTGAGGCAGGAGGATCACTTGAGCCCAGGAGTTTGAGGTTGCTGTGAGGTAGGCTGATACCATGGCACTCTAGCCCAGGCAACAGAGCCAGACTCTGTCTCAAAAAAAAAAAAAGTCATTGCTGTTTCATTTGTGATCTACTTTTTTATTCAATTATTGATTAATTTTTAAATGACCAAATGAATTCATGGCTATTAATAAATACAGATAATTTTCAAAGACTATATCTTTTTTAAGTGAGTATGTTCAGGGAGGGGGATGGAGAATGGATCATGAAAGGGGTGTTCTGCATTTAAAAGACTGAGATGCGCTGGACAAAGATAAAACCATCAGGGGTGGAAGCTGAAAGTGAATATTCATCAAACACTCGAGTCTGTTGAATATCTTTGCAGGTGCCCAGGCTCTGTGTCTGGCCTTGGAGATAATCGATAAAATGTGGATTCTGATGTTCCCAACAGACTAGTCTGGGAAAGACACATGTGAATAACCATAACATATGGCAGAGTAACACGGGATATAAACCAAGGCTCTGTTCATGTACACCTTCTCTTTCCCCACCCCAGGGGAGACTGAGCCCTGTGGAGGAAATCACACCATGCTGTGGACTGGGGCAACTCTCCAACCTCTGCAGAGCTCTCACCCAGCCAGGCCACCCTTTCAAGCATCCCTGGTCAGCTCCCCCTTCCACATCTTCAATGCCAGTTTCTAAGACCTCACATCCTCCTTCACCTAGAAAATTGTGGCCAACAGTGGAAAGAGCTTAAAGCTTCTACCACTCTATCGGCAAACGTCTCTGCATCTGTGTCTTCCATCCTTTATGTCTTATCTTCATCTCTCCCCACTGTAGCAAAAACCACAGAGATGGTCCGGGTGGCGTGAGGTCCCCAATGGGCCCAAGGCCATGGAGCTACCAATGAATAGAAACCAAGATGGCGTGCACAGCTGAGCGTGGAACAGGAAAGAGAGGATGTGGAGCCAAGCAGTTTTGAATAACTAAGGAACATCAACTGGAAGGTTCAAATGGGTTTCCTAAATGATGAAGCAGCCCAGCACATGGAACCAGGGATGGAAAACCCACAGACAGTGCTCAGTATTCCCCACATACCAGTTTGAATCCAGATTCTGCCATTTGTTTGGTGACTGACCTTGTTTGGTTACTGTCTCCTAATCTCTCCAAGCCTCAGTGGACACACTGTAAAGTGGGGATGACAATAGCACCTAACTCATTGGCCTGCGAGGACATTAAGTGAAGAATGAGTTAAACAGCTGCCACATAAAACAGCAATCAGTGGTGGCTGCTGCCCTTTGAGGACAGATACCTATGGCCAAGACATTACCTGAAGTCGGCATTTAGAGAAAATCCCAGTCAAAATGTGTGTGCTGAGAGCCAGCAAAAGAGTGGACATATACATTCCCAGGGATGGAGTTGGGTTTTGGTGAGTTTATAATGAGAAAGACCTTGACCCAGTCTTGTTTCTAATGCAAGAAGTAGATTCTTCCAGGAAGGGTGATTTTACATTCCAGGTCTCCTGGGACAGTCCCCAGCCTGATCTAAATCGATGCATACCTATTCAGTATTTTTAGTGCTTCCTTTTATTCTCTGAAAATGTCCCACTTAGGATGACAAATTATATGGCCACCATCCAAAAAAACGTATCTAGCCTAGACACAAGTATTCCAGTGGCAGAGACCACTAGCTGCTCCACTCTCCTCTCCCCTGTCTACCTTAGCAATAGAACCCTGATTTTCAGTTGGGCACATAACCTCCTACCAAGGGATGGGAGTGGGAGTACATTTCTCAGATTCTCTTGCTACAGGATATCATCATGTGACCACTTTCTGGCTAATAAGATGTAAGGAAAGGGTTGTATGCCTATCTTTGGCCCTTCCTCCCTTCTGCTGGCTGGAATGCAGATGTGATGACTCAGTTTGAGCTGCCATCTTGGATCATGAAGTAATGGTCATCTGCTGAGAATGGCAGAGCATCAAGGTAGAAGGGGTCTACCACCAGGTCTGACCTATATACCACTGGATTTCTTTTTTAGAGTAGACAAAATTCTATCTTGCATAAACTACTTTTATTTGGGGTTTCTGTCACTCACAAACAAATGTGACCCTAATTGATATACCCAGGAACTAGATAAGGATCCTCAAGCTCTCTATCTCAGGTCACTGGGATGATGTTGGGCTGAAGTGGGGAAGGATGTAGTGGCTGCAGGGTGAGTAGGAGCTTGTACTCAAATCAGACAGATCTGAGTTCCTAACCCAACCTTTTACTAGCTGGATGAACTTGGGCAAGTTACTTAACCTCTGTGAGCCTCCATTTTCTTATCACTAATGAATGGATAAAGTTAGTAATTATGTCCTAGTTTAGTGTGAAGATTTAATATCATATGCATATGATGTTCTGAGCACAATGCCGGGTATATTGTATGCCCCCCACAAATGGTAGTCATTACTACTGCTATTATGACTACTGCTGTTTATTATTATTATTATTACACTATGACTTAGTCTCCCTGAAAAACAGTCCCTCTGTATTTAGCTCTATAGCTACACCTGTGGCAGGAAGCTGGACTTGGAATCACCCTCAAATTTATCTCATACAGGAGCAACAGAGGTGTCTATGGCCAATCTCTGTCCTCAAGATGTCTCCTGAGTTGCACCAGCTGTCAGCAAGAGGCAGAGATGCAATTTCACAACCAGGACCTCGCCCATTCCTCCCAGATGTGGGACAGGAGGGAGGCCCAGGAACCAACTATCTCCAGTACGGTTCCTGAGCACCCTGGAAATGACTGGATCTGGGAGAAGGACATTGATCCCAGAATCTGTAGGTCAGAAGGGACAGGAATATCTCTTACCTGTAGCTATGGATACCCTAAGTCAGTGGTTGTCAAATTCTGGTGGGTATCAGAGTCACCTGGGGAAATTGGGGAGAATGCCAAGGCCCAGCCCTTTTTCCATTCAATGAGCCTGGGCTGCTGCACTTGTTATTAGCACTCTCGATGATTCCACACCAAAGTTTGAGAGCCACTTTCTTAAACTCAGGGAATGTCCAGAAGCAGGGTTGGGGGAGAAGGAGGCTGAGATTGGTAAGCCAAGGAAAATGTCTAGTCAGGACACCAGAGCAAGAATGAGAGTCCAACTCCACCCATTTCTGTCTCATCCCACTGCCCTGAGGTCAATGCCACTGTCCTCTCTCCCCAGGATCACAGCTGCAGCCTCAAGTGCTCTTCCTGCTCCCAGTATCACTCCTGCCTCTGGACCACTGCAGACAAGGTGACCTTTCTGAGCCACAGATCTGATCGTGAACCCCCTGCCCCACATCATGGTTAAAACCCATCAAGGGCCGTCTTGTCTCCAGGATAAAGCCCAAACTCCTTACTGTGGTTTATAGGACCCTTTACAACAGGATCCCTGCTTGATTTTTCTAGCCCAGTGGTTCTCAACGAGGGGCAATTTTGCCCCCCCACCAGGGGACCTTGGCAATGCCTGGGGACATTTTTGGTTGTCACAGCCAGGGGCTGGGTGCTACTGCTACCCTCTAATGGGTAGATGCCAGGGATGCTTCTAAACATCCTACAAGGCGCAGGACAGCCCCCACAACAGCTATCCAGAGCCAAATGTCAACAGTCCCAGGGCTGAGAAACTCTGCTCTGGTCTCACCTCCTGCCTCTCCCTTCTGCTCACTCTACACCCCAGCCTCCTGCGCCGTATCCCATTCGTCTCATGTGTTGTGCTTTCGCTACCCTTTGAGCCTTTTCACCGGAGCATCCTCCTCCCAGAATACTTTTCCTTCCACCCGTTGGCTTGGCTAGATTCTGTGGGCCCTTTTAACCTCAGATGTCTCTTTTTCCAGGAAGCCTCTTGCCCCAAGACCAAGCCAGGGGCCCAGCACTTATCCTTACAAAAGCCCCCATCACGTGGTGCCGCAATGTCCTGTTTTCTTGTCTGCCTCTCCCACAGAACTCTATGTGCCACAAGGACAGGAATTGGGCGTGTTCAGCTTTGTAGCCACCTGTACCTAGTACAGTATCTGGAACACAGCAGGTGTTCAATGAACGTTTGTTGAATAGTTAAATGAATGAATAGACAAATGAATGAGGTGTTAGAATATAAGGCCAGGAAATGAGAGCTACACTGACAGCCCATGTTGGCAAGCCAGACTGTAAAAACAAAACAATTAAAAAAAAAATATTGAGCCCAACTGTTGGCGCAGGCTGGCTCTACAGAATCCCAGTGTGTGTTGTGTCGGGGACCCACCCCATTCAAGAGCTAGAGCTGGGCAGACACTTCTCTCCTCTCTTCTTACACGAGGCTGGATTCTCCCTTTCTTCTGTAGATCCCACGCCTTCATTTACTTTCTGCCTTCTCTGTTTTCAATATTAACAGATGCCTCTTCACCGCCACCTTCCCCTCAGTGCCAAAACAACAGCGCGATTCTCCCCGTACTTAAAACAACACAAGTGACACTCTGCCACTAGTGGTGGCCTTCGCTCTCCTCTCCAGAGCCCAGCACCTTAAGCAGGCGACATCTTAAGCTGCACATCTGCCCAGGACCTCCAGGGGGCGCCATTCACATGTTCTCGTGAGGGTGACAAGTGTTGGAACTCAGCTCTAGGGAGCACGGTGTGACAGAAGCCGGGGGAGTTGAGTTCCACCTGCTCCTCCATCCACTGCTCTCTGGCTCCCAACATCGCACTGAGATGATTCTGAGTGTGATCGTGGATGACAAGACATTTGCCCAACCAAATGGGTCTTTTGAGCGGTGATCTTACACCACCTCTGAGGACAGCAGCACAGTTGACCTTCCCTTCCTCCTCCACACTTGGCTGCTGTTGACTCCCCTCCCTTCTGGGTTCTCCTTCTCTCTCTCCCTCTCTCTCTGGCTGTGCTTCAGGCTGCTCTACTGGTGCCTGAGTTCTTGATGTTCACCTGAATTCCCTTCTCAGTTCTTCATATCTTCTTCCTTCTCCCACTCTTCCCAGGCGAAGAGGAGGCAGCAAAAGTCTAACATACGAATGGATTCCAAATCCAAATTGTCGGCAACTCCTATGCACTTGACTTCTTAACTATTTCCTCAATCTACCCTCTTTTCACCTGCCCTATTGCAACTGCCTTAGTCCACACCCTCGCTTGGACTCCTCGCCACCATTCTCCCCTCCTCAGACACGTCCCAGCCAGCTGCCAACATGACTTTCCAGTAGAATGGGGTTCACTGTACCCTTCCTCTCTTTCATACTGCCTCAGCCTCACACCCAGAGAGGACATCTTTCCGCTGCATTAAGTCAGAAATAATATCATATTTCATCCCATTTAAAACTCTGATGCTGGCACTTTGTTGCCTTTATGAGAAGGTGCCAAAGGGAAATTTTCATGCAACGTGGCTGACAGCACTTACAAATGCATAGAAGTGAGGCTACGAGAGGGGATCAATAGTCATAAGGCAGAGACATGTTTGTCCTGTAAACGGTCCCCTCAAAGAATGTGAGACTCCTTCGTGGGGTTCCCAGGACAAAACAAGAAATGATTCTCATCAGGCTTGATGACAGGGGACCGCAAAAAGAGGAATCCAGGATCCTGAACAGGAATGTTTTTAAGAAAGAGGGCAAGAGACCAGGAAAATGCACTTCTGAAAGCCCATCCAATGCAATTCTCTACAGACAAATGGGACCCATCAGAAATAGCTGATGCTATCCTCTGGATTCTGACTGTACCCAAATTATTGGCTTTATTGGTTCCACATAAGCCTGTTTTTTTCTAAATAATGGATTAGGCCCTTCCAGATCTAATGGGTCATAAAGGCAGTTTTACGAAAGTCAATTCAATCTCATTGTTTACCTGTTTAGAATACTTCAATGCCCCTATGCCCCATGACTTACAGGAGGAAGTCCAAAACGTGAACGAGTGTCATGACGGTGGGGACCTAGAGAATGTTGGAAATATCCCAAGACTCTCAAAATGTTTCCCCACTCCTTTTTCATTGCCAGACAGCTTATAAACAGCTGTGACTGCAGAGCGGTGAGAGGCAATGAGAATGGTAGACTGCCATGTTGATGTTGTCTGGCCCAGGGTGCCCAAGAGGCCAGCACCCCATCATTCCCCAATAAATCAGGAGGTCATTTTTCACTGAACTGAAGCTCAATACTCCCATAGTTTTCTCCCCTAACCAGCCCCGAGATTGCTCTGTGCTCTTTATTACCTTTCAATGACTTAAGCCCCTGAACTGAATAACTTCATCAAGGTGTCAACCTAAACAGATTTTCCCCATAATGGCTCAACTCTCACAGGTTCTTAATGAAAAATATTGATTCCCAAGGATTAGTTGCAGATTTATGTGTTGGGATGCTGATCTCTCTGTCACCTGACACCTTATCAGTGTATGAAAAAACCTAGTTTTCCTTCATGGTTTTAAAAAAGCAATCACCGGTTATGTCAGGGGGCAGCTCAGGTCCAGAAAAACAAATAAAATTCTGTGTGTGGAGCCCATGGAATACTTAACAGCCAGTGGGGGAGGGGCAGGGATGAGCACGAAGACACCTGTCTGCCTTTCCTCATTAGCATCTTCCCTGGTTGGGTTGTAGGGAGACCAGACGCAGAGAAGCTGGAAAAACAAATATAACAAGGAACTGTCCCTCTTGGCATGACTGATCTCTGGGACACAGTCTGGAGAGAAGCACGTCGTGTACACCCTGTCTGGGGCTGGAGACACCAACTGGAAGGAATTCAGCAGCTGCCAGTTCAAAGTGGCATTCAATCAACACCAGCCTAGGCTGGCTCTGCCAACTCGCTCTGCTACACACTGCTCCCTAGGGAAGAAGTTCAGACTCTGGCACCTAAAGCCTCAGCAAGCTGCAGAACAGAATCTCTCCCATAATCTAGAGATGGCTGGAATGGAATAAGGTTCTTTATCTACTTGATAAATATTTATGGAGGGTCTACTATGTGCCAAGCACTATACTAGGCCTTGGGGACACCATGGTCAGCAAAGCCAGATGTGGGTTCCTGCTCTCATGGAGAAGGCAAGTGAAAACAAAAACAAACCCCACTAACATATGTGGAATTGCAGCTGCAACAAGACAAGATGCTGGGGGGCGGAGGGACAGGGTGACACAGGGCTGCGGCAACCTGGAATGAGGGCATTCACCTTGTGAGAGAGGTCAAGAGAGATGTCGCTGAGGAAGTGATGGCCCAGGTAGCACCTGGAAGATGAGAAGGAGCTCACTGGAAAATCAGGGAGCATGGGGAGCATTGGGGCAGAGGAAATAGTACGTGCAAAGCTCTGTTCTGGAAGGCGCCCGGCACCACAGAGAAGGGTGTTGGCGAGCATGGCACGAGAAGGCTCCAGAAAAGCGGACAGAGGCCAGGCTGTGGCTTTGGATCACTATTCAAAGGGTGCTAGGAAGCCACCACAAGATTTTCAGATCTGCACTTTGCAAGCATCACCTTGGCTGCTTGGTAAAGAATGAATGGCAACAGCTTCGCCGTGAACGCAAGAAGAAGGAGACTGAGGAGGTGACTTCAGTGGTCCAGGCAAGAGATGCAGCAATGATCCTGCTGGAGACAGAGAGAAGGGACAGAATCGAGGAATATTTTGGAGGAAAAATCAACAGGCATTGGTGCAGAATTGAATGAGGGGCAGGGATAGGACGAGGGAAAGGAGGTGACAGGGATGAGTCTCAGACTTCCTGACTCAGCTGCTCCTTCTCGGCGGTGATGACCTCCTCATTTTTTGGCCACTGAGGATTTCTCTAACCACTGGGAAGCACTTCTGGGGCAAGGTCCTCATTTCCTTTTCAGCTCCTAGAGCAGGGGCTGGCAAACTTCTATAAAAGGGCAAGATTAAAAATATTTTAGGTTTTGAAACCAGGCCATCTCTGTCTCAGTTACTCAACTCTGCTGCTGTATAACAAAAGCAACCATATGTAAACAAATAGTTGCAGCTGTGTTCCAATAAAACTTTATTTAAAAAAACAAATGGTGAACAGGATTAAGCTCTCTGGCTTTCATTTGTGGACCTCTGCCCTAGAGGACTGGAAGGAATCTGAAAACTTAAATTAAGCTGAACTCCTGGATGCCCTAGTCCCAATGAGCTGGAGTACTCCATTGAAATAGAGTACTTACTCCCAGGCCCAGGGAAATAAATCAGTGGGCTGAGGACTCTGGGGGACCCAAGGCCCCCACACAAGACCCAGGGTCAGTGGGAGACTCCCAGAGCTGGTACTAGGCTGATGAAATAGACCTCTAACTTCCCTCCAGGCCTCTTCAGAGTCCCCAACACTTTCCAGAAAGGAAACACAGGACAAATCTTTCATATTCTCATACATATTCATCGTATTTATAATAGAATACTTTTTTTAAAAAAGCAGAAGGGTATAGAAGAAGCTAACAAGTGCTTACCTATAGGCCTGGGGTGGGGAATGGCACGGGAATGAGACCGTCACATGTATACATTTTTATATCTTTTGGGTCTTGAACTAAATGAATATATGACTTCAGTGTTCTCTACTCAAAAAAAGTTTAGTAAATAAAGTTCTTCATAAAACACACCGTATCTGTATCAAGAGAAATGTATCTAGTTCCTGCCATTAGATTTTTTTAACTATTGAAAAAGACCTATATTTATTTATCCCTAAAACCACCACGTGACTTCACACGTGGGGAGGATTTTGAGCACAGACGCACTGCACATGGAGCCCCAGAGTCCGCGGGTAACAGATAACAAAAGCATCCTTTTCTGGTTTGCCTCCAGGGTCTGCCCTCTCGGTTACTAGTAATCCACTTCCCACTTCTCTTGTGCTTTAAACGACTCTTCTTCAGGTAGCAGCACCCACTTTCACTCTGGGGCACCGCCTCCCGCTCACTAAAAACTGTCGGGTGGGACCGTCAATCAAGGGGTTCTGCCCGCCTATGAGTGGTCATGTGACCCAGGCTGGGCCAATCAGATTAGCTCTCCCTGGAATTGGTCTGGAGGAGTCCCCACCCCCACCCCAGAGAAGGAAAAATATTAAAAGTAAAAGTGCTTTGAAGGATTTTCACTTAGTTCCTGTTGTGTAGACCTTTGGGCAGTCTTTTCAAAGGTACGATTAATAGACCTTTGTTTCTATCTTAACTGGCTTTTTTTTTTTTTTTTAGCTTAAATTGGCCAGAATCCATTTTTGTGGCTTAATAATGATGAAGTGGTTCTGCATAAAATTCTCCGATATATCCCTGTGGCCTGCAACACAAAGGGCAGACGGGATCCACAAATCCCAACCGCGGCTCAGCCCGGCCCTGCCTCCCGACTGCCTCGACCTCCCCGCCCCTGCTCCCCCCACACCTGCTACATCAGCCCCCCGAGAATTCCTGCTCTTTCTCCGAAAGCGCGACATACACCTCCGCACTCTGTCGCGGGTCCCTCACCTGGAAAATTCTCTACCGAACATTTGAGGCAGTAGATTGTGAGGATCAGATGCGAGTTGTAGAGCTGGAGAGCCTGGCGGTCAGTGACGGCTCTGTGACAAGCCCTGCTCTCCAAAAGTAAGACGGGTCAGTCTCCCCTGCCTTGGAGACGCACGCCGGAATCTACCGCGACTCTGGGAGCGGTTCCTGAGCCCATGTCAGAGATCCAGGATGACAGTGTCGACAGCGCTGAACTCAAAAGTGTTCCTGCCAGTTGACCTTGGCAAGGTGCTTGTTCCTTCTTGGTCCTGGTTTGCTCATCTGAGGATATGAATTCTACCTACTTGATAGTGAGGCTTTATTTATTTAACAAACACTCTGTACCAGACACTGTTCTTAGTGCTTTACCCATATTAATTCATTTAATACTGATAGCAACACTGTAAGGCAGGTACTATTATTATCCCCATTTTTCAGATGAGGAAACTGAGACGCAGAGATGTTGTTAGTTGTCTCAGGTTACAAAGCTGGCGTGGGGCTGAAATGAAAGACCGCATGGAAGTTACTTGGCACGAGGCACAGGAGATAATAAATGTTCCATAAAATGGTAGCTACTTGTTATGGACAAAATTATGTTCCCTCCCCCCCAAATTCATGTATTGAAGCCCTAACCCCAACGTGACTGTATTTGGAGATAGGGCCTTTAAAGGTGTAATTAAGGTTAAATGAAGTCATAAGTGTGGGGCCCTAATCCAATAGGATTGGTGTCCTTATAAGAAAAGGAAGAGCTATCAGGGATGGGTGTGCACAGAGAAAGGGCCATGTGAGAACGCAGCAAGAAGGCGGCCATCTGCAACCGAAGGAGAGAGCCCTCAAGAGAAGCCAAACCTGCTGACATCTTGATTTTGGATTCCAGCCTCCAGAAATGTGAGAAGTAAATTTTTGTTCTTTAGGCCACCCAGTCTGTGGTATTTCTTTCTGGCAGCCCTAGCAAACTAATACACTACTGAAGAAAATCCAACTTCGTGGTGGAAATCACAGTTGCTTTTTACATGTACACTGGATAATGTTACCCCAGGAAGTAAACTACTTCAGCAATTCCTGCCCCATTAAGCATAAAGTCAAACATCCTTTGCAAGATATAAAGGGCCCTTCAAAATACCTCACAGAGTTCATCTTCTGCTACCCCATTCACTCACACCCTTGGTTCAATCACAACAAACTCTTCACACTTCCCTAAATGTGCCAGGCCTTTGTACTTACTATTTCCGCCTCTCATGCTGGCCTCCTCTCATGCCTTCACCCATCTCACTCCTCTGGTGAACTCCTATGCATCCTGCAAGACCCTGCCTCAGTATCTCCTCTGAAGCTTTCACTGAACTTCCCAGGAAGAATTAGATATGTCCTTTTCTGTGCCACTGCCATACCTTGCACATAGGGCTGTTATAGCACTCTATATCTCATGGCAATTTTTTGACCTCATGTCTCTCTTCCTTATTAGAATTTTGAGCTCCTTGAGTTCATAACATATGTCTTAACTTACTTTGGGATCTCTAGCATAAGGCCTGACACATAGTAGATGCTCAATAAATGATTAATGATGAAATAAATGAAAGAGCACCTGAATTGAGGTTGGTTTATTCTCCCTCCCATGGAAAACTCTGAAGCTGATCGTAATCTATCTCAGATAAGATAACTTCTTGGAATACCCATAAGAAATTCTGCAGACTTAAAAAGAGTAGACCTCCCTCTAAGGAATTTTACTCAGACTCACTCTCAAACTCTTTCTTCTCTGGCTACCTTGGGTGGCACATCCTCATCTATCTCTGGTTCCCGGCCACAAGGCTGTCACTGTGGTACACAGCCTCTAAGAAAGCCCCTGAGAATCCCTCCCTCCCAGTATTCATGCCCTGTGTAATCCCTGGTCTCTGAATGTGGGCTGTACTTACTAACTCACTTCTAACAAACAGGACGGCAGAGTGATGTGATGTCACCTCTGAGATTAGACTACAAGGAGACTGTGACTTCTATCTCAGGCACTGGCTCTTGCTCTCTCTTGGATCACTCTCCCTGAGGAAAGTCAGCTGCCATGTCATGTCGCATGACCTTTGCAACCAAAGTACTCTGATAAGTAGCCTAACTATGGGTAACTGAAGCCACAGGGAATTTCCTCGAAGGAAATGGGAGCAGAGGCTCTGCAGTAGGCTCTACACTACAGCCAGGCCCGGGAGCAGGCAGGAACTAAGTGTAAGGCATCTCCAGGAAATGAAGGAAAGGGAAAACACAGCCAAGACAGGATAGGCTGCTGTTTAAACGCATGGGCTCTGGAACCAGACTATCGAGGTTCAAGTCCTGGCCCTTCCACTTACTAGCTTTAAGGCTGGGCAAGTTACTTAGGCTCTGCAAGCCTCAGTTTTCCCCGCTGAGAAATGGTGATAATAATGATATATGTCTGATGGCTTTATTGTAAGTATTAAATGAGTTAATATAATTAAAGTGTTTAGCAGCAATGCAGGGCCCTTACTGGGAGCCATATGGGTGTTAGCTGATTATTATTGACAGCTTTGTGGAATAAGTCTGGATAGGAGACTATCGTTACGACTAAATATAACTCCAACAATTATCAGCCAGTTTGCCTTTCTCTCTGCTCAGGATTCGAATCAGAGTACCCGAGATTGGTTCTACAGTTACTATCCCATGAATCTGCATCAAACGGGAGAGAGGTTATTCCTCAAAAGGAAACTAAGAGTCCAGAAGTAAAGACACACATAAGTGATCAAAGGACTTTCAACAAGGGGCCAAGGTCATTCAAAGAGGAAAGGATAACCTTTCAATAAGTGGTGCTAGACAATTTGGATATCCTTATGTTAAAAAATGAACTTAGACCCTTACCTCACACCGCACACAAAAATTAACTCAAAGTGGATCAGAAACCTAAATATAAGAAGTAAAACTATAAAACTTCTAGAAGAAAACATAGGAAAAAAACCTTGTGACCTTGGGCTAGACAAACATTTCTTAGAAATTACACAAAAAAGTATAATGCATAAAAGGAAAAAATTAACAAATTGGACTTCATCAAAATTTAAAACTTTTGCTCTTTAAAAGATGTCACTAAGAAAAGTGAAACAAGCTACAGACTGGGAGAAAATATTTGCAAAATGCATAAAGGACTTGTACTGAGCATAATGAATGCTTACAACTCAATAATAAGAAGACAAATAATCCAATTTTTTTTATTTTTAAGAAACAGGGTCTCACTCTGTTGCCCAAACTGGAGTGCAGTGGTGC